>WHVA01000003.1:470000-708191 GCA_015179125.1 Gautieria morchelliformis
AGCGTGGGAGGCGCAGTTGAACGAAGCAGTTAGCGGAAAGAAAGTGGTCGATAATGTGAACCTGGCGCCGTCCCTAATCGTTGACGCAGGGGCTGGGGTCAATGTCGCCACTTCCGCCATCGATACCTTCGATACAATATCAGCGTCTTGGACTCCCCTCGTAGAAAATATCAGGCTCTTTACCGGTATTGTGGATACGGCCTCCGAGCTATAGTTCATAACGCCAGGGGTCTCCCAAGTCAACTCGTGGACATCGTTTTAATATTATTCTAGATCCATCCATATGCAAACATGGTATGGTCTATCCTGTCTCTTGCACACATGGTACCTCTATCTCATACACGAATCGTGATATAGTTGACATCTGGGGTTGACTCTATTTAGACGATCATAGCTCAGATGGACCGGGACGATAGCATCCATGGCCTGGCGAAAATTATTGGAGACACCTATGCATTCGTCCATCTGGCAGAGCCATTGAAGAGAATTGAATCGCACAAGTCAATTATCTTAGCCTTGGAGCAGCAGATGTTAGAGTGCAGCTACTTTGTCCGCGCCTACGCAAAAAACAAAAGACTTCTCTATGTTGGACCCACTGTCAGGCGGCCATAGCTCATGATCCTTGTTCAGGGATAAGAACCGTGATAGTGTCGGATATCAGCAGCAAGGTCAAACAATACCAGGAACCTTTCAACAAACTACAGTGGGAGTTACAACGACTTGGCGTTATTCACACTGAAATCACTGTACTACGTGTTCTTAATATCGTTGAGGAAATCGGCGAGTTTTCTGATTTGCTGCCTTTCCCTAGGCTAATACACCTTGCAAGCAGCCGGGGAAGTTCCACTTAGTGACTTGCCCCACGCGCAAGCAGCTCATTTCAATCCTAATAAGGGATGTCTGCGGGGTACTCGGGAGAAAGAGATATGTGAGTGGATTAACCAGGAGTGGTGACACCCCCAGATATTCTTCTTGAACGATGTTGCCGGTGCCTGCAAGTCTGCGATTGCTCACGAGGTCGCTAAACGATTTGACGGGCTCAAATGTCTCGGATCGTCGTATTGTTTTGACCGCGCTCACCAGAACGCTCCCCCAGCAATGTCTTCAGCACAATTGCTCGTGGTCTAGCTGATCTACATCCAAAACGCAAAGCATCTTTATTGAACGTGATTGGGGAGAATCGAGAACTTCGGACCACATTCGTGCCTAGTGAGCAGTTCAAGAGGTTCATTCTGGATCCCACCCAGGGCCTAACCACCGTTGGACCAACGGTGATCGTTGTTGATGCATTAGATGAGAGCGGAGACGAGGAATCTCGCCATGGTCTTTTGTCTGCTCTTGGCAACGAAGCTGCAGAACTGCCGTCCAATTTCCGTGTTCTAATCACTTCTCGTGCCGAAAAAGACATCCAAGGCGCTCTTCTTGGGAAGAAGCACATGCTTTGCAGGTCCATAAAGGAGATTGACCCCAACCCCGATAAGGACATTTCCCCCTTTGTGGCCCCATATTGGGGCAGGGATGGGATAGGGATGGGTAATCGGGCTTGTGGGTACGCTTCTTACTCATGTACTGAATGTTACCAGTGCCCTGTAGCGCGCGGTGGCAAGAAACAACACGCGATTTGCCGAACTACCTGAAGGAGAGGCCGATAACGACGTTGAACCCAAGGACATTGATAACTCTGATGCCACGCCCACGAAAGCGACCCGTGGAAGAGGGCGCAAGCCCAAGGGGCAAACGTCCTGGGATCTTGCTGAACAGGAACTCATGTGCATCCAAAAGGACTGTCAGCATGATCCTACTGCCTACAAGACGTGAGTCCTCAGTGCCACCCATTCCAACCCGCTAAATTGGCATTCTTGCAGTTACATTGAACGCCTGATAGACGCGGATCGCAAAGCCAATGGCCATCAGAGGTCCGCACTGACCTCCCATCTATGAGCCCTCCGCCCTGTTGCGAGTGGCGACCCGGGCGTGCCCTCAGCATTGGACATGGACTAAGCGGTCCTCAGGAGGTTGGCCTGAAGGAGGCTGTATAGAACAGTCCCCATATATGATTATTGTTAAATATTTGGATATTACAGCAATTTGACGAATATGCGCCATTGTACTCTAGCATCAGGCTGCGAGCCAACGGCGATGCCATGGCTTCAAAACGTAAGGGGCATGTGACTGATCTCATCCATTTAGCGGCTGCAAACCAACAAATCCGCTCGCCTGCTGCTGCACACGCGTCTAGCCTCATTTCAAAAGGCTGCCGCTCAGAGCTTTAGCAAGCTCGTGACACGGCTTCCGTGATCTGGACGTTTGATGAGGGCAGCTATCGGTGAGATCTCGGGCTAGATGCCTGGCCGAAGAGAGAAAATTGCCAAGGGATCGAACGGCGGAATTTGTCACTGAGTGATTTGGTTGGTTAAACGGCGAGAAAACACGTCACGTGCGGTTAGCTTGGTCTCAGATCCCCGGCTGTGCAGCGTTGAGGTGAGTGTTGGCGATATAACTCTCGGCTGACTCATCCTTCGATTACCAACCTTGCTCGCACCCTCACGCTGGTTTCATCACTTCCAGACAGCTCGCAATGTCTCTTGCCTTCTCAAATTTCTGCAATTCCGTCGTTTGGTTTGTTTCTATTCCATTCTTACAGCATTAGTTTATTTTTGTGGATTAGGTAATACGTATCGCTGCGAGAATACAACTAGTCGTCATGTATCTTCATGAGGTGTGCCTTTTCCCGCCGCCAGGGTCTAAACTCGCCTCGTGACCCCAGAGGGACCCGCAGGGACGATGGTACCCAAGCGAGATGATATCGCTTTGGCTTTGGAAGTCTCCGTCGCGTCAAAACTGACGGCAGTACCAAATCCAGATCCAACGCTACTGGTGGTAAGGCCGAGGTCGGTGGGGGTGGCACTGGTGTCAAGGCTTATTCCGGTTGGGGTGGCGCTGGTGTCCACAATGGTGGGAGAGCTAAGTAGAGTGGCGCTGGTGTCCGCGCTGGTGGTAGAGCCAAGGTCTGTGGTGGCGCTGGTGTCCACAGTGGTGGGAGAGCTAAGTAGAGTGGGGCTGGTATCCGCGCTGGTGGTAGAGCCAAGGTCTGTGCCGGCGCTAGTGTCCACAGTGGTGGGAGAGCTACGTAGAGTGGGGCTGGTATCCGTGCTGGTGGTAGAGCCAAGGTCTGTGGAGCTGGTGTCCACAGTGGTGGGAGAGCTAAGTAGAGTGGGGCTGGTATCCGCGCTGGTGGTAGAGCTAAGGTCTGTGGTGGCGCTAGTGTCCACAGTGGTGGGAGAGCTAAGTAGAGTGGCGCTGGTGTCAGCGCTGGTGGTAGAGCCAAGGTCCGTGGGGGCGCTGGTGTCAAGACTTATTCCGGTTGGGATGGCACTAGCATCAACACTGGTGGAAGAGCTAAAGTCAGCCGATGTTGCGCTGGTATCGACACTGGTTGCGGTTGGGGCAACGCTAGTGTCAATAGTAATAGCTGAACCAAGGACAGTCGCAGTGGCGCTGGTGTCAACGCTCGGGCTGGGAGCAGCGCTTGTGTCAAGGCTGGTGGCAGAGTCGGTAGGTGTGGCGGTCGCGCTAAAAATTGTGGCAGAGCTTGCAAGAGTGCCACTGCCTGTCGGGCTGGGTTTGCTTGAACTGTTCCCATTGCCAACTGGACCTCCACCAAGACCAAAAGCTTTAAGAGAAGGCCCAATAAAGTCGGATGCCCCCTTGGCATCGCTAAACTAACGCAACCAGTTTGGCATGGTATTCATACCCATGCGAGAGCTTTAACACACCTCAAATCCCATGATACCGCCATTCCACTTCTTGGCAACCGCCTGTTGGACGCATTGGCCCAATAATTGAGGCGTGATAATTCCGTTTGTCGCATCCTGCGAGCTCACTGGCTTCCCGATCAGTAACTTGTTGAGCGACACCCCACTGGCTGCGATTTCGAATAGGGAAGACTTGGGAACCGTATAGGATGATTGAGTAAGAAGGCCATTGCAATCCGTATATACCGTAGCGCCATCTAAGAAATACCAGGTCACATATATAAACCTGAAACGTGCTATAAATGGTGGGACGGTGACTCACCATTGTAGAACTGCACATTATACTGTAAATAGCAGAGGACCAATTCAACAGAGAGTTTTAAAATGCGGCGAAGAGATTCTTACGAAGTCGATGAGCGATCCGACCTTCTTGTTAACCTGGAGATAGGGACCCCGCGCAGACGCAGGCGAAGGTGCAGCCGGAAATTCAGGGGAGAAACTGGCAAAAAAGTCAGCCTATGGCGTTAAAAGTTGAGAAATCATGTACTGAGGGGCCAGTGCTATATACAATTATAATTAGGTGGGTTCAGGAACAGGAAATGGCTACACTCACGAGCGTGAGAGACTGTAAATTTCCCTACAGGGAGAGTTTTACGCAATTCGGTCATGAAAGTCTCCAACCAGGCAACTGCGGTGCCCTTGCTGACAGCCGCCAGGTCCTAATGGTAAAGATGAGATTGGACAAGAGTCGAGTTTATCAGAATCCAACGAGGACGCACCTCATAGTCGACGTCGATGCCGTCGAGATCGTTTGCTTTGACGAAACTTGCCATAGTTTGAGCAGTCTTAACAGGATCAGTTCCATTGGTCGTCGGAGTACTGGTACCGCCAAAGGCAGACACCATCACTTTGACACCTGCCCTGGCGTATTGAGCCTTAAGAGCTTGACGCGCTGTTGCGCTGAGGCTAGACCAAACCTGAGATTGGTCGGCAGGTCCAGTGGGGAGGAGGAATCCCAGCATTCTAACGAGGGTGTGTGTCATTCCCGGTGTCTAATGAAGATACTAATGCGCATTGAACATACAAATGAGTGTATCCCTGAATACCAAAGGATTTGTGCGTCAAATAAATGAAGAAAGGCGGAAAGGAGAGGCCAAACTTTGAGGTCTGCAGGGGCAGGAAGCTTGTTGGCACTGGCCACGACTCTGTCGGTGTAGATCACAAATTTGGGAGTAGATCCACCAGCTGAAGCAGGCCCGGAGACTGTAACATTCCCGGGAACGGTAGTGTTCCCAGTCTGAGGGATACCTGTGACCGCTGGAGCTTGGAGGTTTCGGGGGAAAACGGGTGCGGAGGAGGCAACTCCAAGTTGTGAAATTAAGGCAGCATAGAGTGCAATAGTCGAAAGCGAAAAATACATCTTGCCGGAAGATGGAGTAAACTATAAGGAAAGAAGTACGATTAGTAGGTCGTTGGGGGGGACCGTCAAGGCTCAAGGAAATCATTTTGCGCTCAGGACGCTTTTACGGCCAAGGCTTGGAGAGGCACATCAAGGGTCGAGCGTGATGGGACATCACCGGACAGGTGCCAATTGATCATAGCGGAAGCACAGAGCAGATAGCACCGGTGGTGTCTGGAGCACTAGTCCGTAACTTGAGTAGTGTTCTGCACGGCCGGGCTCGGCTCACGGGGGCTCCAGAAAGGCCCGGCCGCTCGCACCCGGTCTATGGACACGTCTATGGACGCATGGACCCACAAACCCTAAAACATAAAGTCATGTGACCTGGACGCCCACTGAACCCCACAAACCATGCCCACCCATGAACCACTAGAACGTGTCCATATCTGCCATATATAGACAGATGAGTATCCAGCAGCCGAACTAAAATATTTTCTTATGCCCCCTTTTTACCGCGAGGATATTACGATGTCTGCCACATGTCCATGCTCATATCTAGACCAATTGTGTAATACTACCCGCTGGATTTAAAATTTTGTCTTTCCCTCCCTTTCATCGTGGCCGTTTGGATGCAAGTGAACCATCGTGTCGTCCCATTCAATATTCGAACCGATAAACGACAACTGAGTCCTAGTAACCCATTACGACCATTTTCCAACAATCATCGCTAAACCCATTGGCCTAGGGCATAATTTGCAGACATGGGTGAGGTAGGCACCTGTATAGAACCGTTACGAGATGGCCACCAGTCGGGTGTGTATGATGTAGTTTCTCTATTTGAGAGACGGCAATTCCCAAGGAGATGCCTCCCTTGAGCAGTTCATTCAGCCAAACAGGACTCTTTATACCGTCTCAACATTTTCGACAGTCTTATACGTCCCATGATGTGGGTCCTACATATTTTACGTCTGCTATTCTGTATTGTTCCTTGCCTTTCCGTTTCTTCTTAGTTACTACAGCAGATTATCTTTGGCATTGTACAAATGCACTACTGATCTGTTATTAATCATGATGTCGTGATCAAGCTGCCCCACTTTTGGCCCAAGGGCTGAAGAAAATTGAGGGGGTTTACGGGCTGAGAACAAGACGCGTAATACTGGGACAATCATTCCAGTATACTGGTTTCTTGCAGTGTGTTCTTTCTGAGATTCTTGCCTACATATTTTTAATTCAGTGATGAGATCGATCGGCGCCCTTTCTCGTATAAAATGATGTCCCCAGGTCATGGCGAAGAGAAAGCCGGTCCACGCCGTGCAGCTGCAAATCTATCCATGAATCATGAATACATATAGTGTTCTGCAAAGCTTGGCTTGGGCCGCGGCTAAGCCGAGCCGCCAAAATCCCGGCCGAGCTGGGCCAAAGCCGTCCTGAGGTCGAGCTAGGACTCGGCTTGAGTTTTGGAGAGCCCGACCCGAGCACTCAAGTCGCAGCTCGAGCGGAGGAGGACAGGTGCATAAACCATGGACACTGCACGTTTGACGCCCCGTTATACCCACAAAATATGCTATACCCACAACACGGGGTACGAATATTTGTTTGGGGAAGAAGGAGGGTCATCGTCAACATGTGTGTGTGCTGGATGTGGGCTCGGAGGTCGTGGTGGTGAGCAGCATGAGAGAGCAGGAGAGGGAGCAGGAGCAAGAGGAAAGCATTGGAAAACCAAGTACATTACACATCGTCATTGACGTCTCAACCCGCACAGCAATGGGGTCAGGAACCTCATGAAAGACGTCAAGCCTATCAAATACTGATACACAACACTGCAGAGTGAGATGTGGCACCAGTGTATTTTAAATGGGGCGCTGAGCATGAGGTCCTGTCAAGATTGGATTTTGGGCGTTAATATCGCATGTTAGTGGTGAATGCCCGAATAGCGTGTGTGATCTAGCAAATTTCCCAGCGAATAGTACCAAAGAGGTAAGGGTTAAGAAGTAAGACGGTTACTCGAAAAGAGTTCGCCCTGATCTACAGTTGAAGCGAAATAGCCTGTGACACTTGACGATGTAATGTGCAAGGTGTCACAGAAAGGTTGTTTAAGCAGCAACAATCCTTTCGCCGGCGAAGGTGCTCCTTCAGAGCCCTTCACCGGCAGCGCCGATAATAGTATGAAGGCTAAGGTAACGAAGGTGCAATACAAAAACTCACCAGTGGTGCTTAAGTCCTCCTCTGGTCGAAGATAGAAATCTATAGGGGAGGGCTCAAGACAATGGTCACAGTGAGGTCAAGTTTTGCACAAGATAGACATATGATAATTAAACTGGAGAATATACATGCGAATGTAGACTACTTATACTGAATGCTCATATGGTGCTAGTGAATAGGAAAGAGGCCGTCTTGAGTTAGGGTTGGATAGGGGTGTGCAGTCAGGATACAAATAAATGAAACACATATACAATAGAATGAAAGAGGAGTGTGAACATGAAATGACCGGGAGGAAAGAGGGCAAAGGTACCAAACACGCCTTGAGACCTGCATACATGTTACCCTGCACAGACTCTTGGTCTGCTGGGTTGATCCCACATGATCTATGGGTAGGACATCCCGCGAATGCATTCTGGCCATAGGAACACCCAAAGAGGGTTGAGTCGAGAAGATGATGGGACCAGTGATGAACCATCAAGCCGGGTAAAGGATGTTGATTGTGTTTGATGGTGTGCCTGCTGGCGAATGATGCGAGTAGCGAATGGTCATTTGGCGAATGTGGTGAATAGTGAATGGAGCAGAGAGTGAATGGAGTGAAGCTGAGTGAACATGGAAGAGTGGTGAAAGGGAAAACAGGGATAGCTGGGTACAAGAAATGAATGAGTCATGACAACTGTATAGTGAAAACTTCAGCGAAGCTAATTCGTCCTGCCCTGCAGTGGTACGAGTCCCATTGAGTCCAACCTGCATGGAGGCTGCAACTGACACTATCCAAATGCGTCCTGAGCATGTGGGTCTGTCATGGAGTGGGAGTTTAACAGATGATGGGTTCTATGATAGATGATGGCCCCAACACCTGGGGTCCTGGCAGGAATGATGCGAATAGTGGATGCGAAAGCAGTATGGTGACGGATATTTTGGCAAGATATTCGCTGGTTCAGGAAGTCGTTCACTGGTTCAGGAGGTCATTCGCTGTGTGTTGAGGGATGATTCGCAGAATAAACGAATCATGACAGGTCCGTCTATTCAAGTTGTGCTGTGATGGAGGTCAGGGGGGCAGATCGAGGGGAGCATAAACCAAAGACACGATACAACCCACAGGGAACAACCCGTCCATCATGGGCTGGCATAAACCCGGCACACTGCACGCATGGGGGAAACCTGTCGAGGTCCCTTTACAATACATGCAGGAATATGCATATTTGGTTTGGGGCCAAATGAGGGCCGTGTGTATGCATGCGTGCGTGCTGGATTATGCACTTGGAGGTCGTGGTGGTGAGCAGCATGAGAAAGTGTGCATGAAGGGGAGGAATGAGCATCCAAAAACATGGCCCGTGGAGGCTGCAGGCACGGAGGAGGAGAAGCCGCATACACATGTCCGCAACCATCTGTTCCCTCAGCTGACGCAAAACACGTAGGACAAGACGTGAACACACATCCTAATGTTCGTGCGTGCGTGCTGGATGTGGGTTTGGAGGTCGCGGTGGTGAGTGGCATGAGAGAGCAGAGAGCGCAAGAGAGAGTAAAAGTGTCCAAAAACCAAAGGAGGATAATCATAATGGTTATGTAATACAGCATATATGAGTATATAATATATACTATAAGAGTATTAATAACAACATATAGGAATATATAGTAGTATTTATAAGGAGAATAATAGATGTTATTAGATGATTCTGTATATATTTAAACATCTCGAAGATATATATACATATGAGAGAGTATTAGACTACAAGATAGAGTAACAGATACTTGGAGAGATACTTGTAACAGATATGAGTAGGAGTATTAGTATGACTAGTTATAATGAGAGAGTATTAGACTACCATATGGAGTAATAGTAGTTGTCTAGATATTTGTAATATATATGAATAGTTATAATTATATAGTGTATATTAAAAGTGGGTAGAAAAAATAAGAAGAGGGGTAAAAATAAGAATGGGTGTTCTCGTTGGCGGAGCGGCTGCTCGGGGAGGGACAAAAGAAAATTTATTTATATCCCAACAATAAGATTGGCATGTACTTTCGTCCTCTTCTTTTCTATAATTTGAGAATAAAATGGGTGAAGCTACAGGTAATAAAAAGTTGTGAGCATCCGCCAAAAGGCAACCTCAAATGGCTCTATCATTTCCAAGGGTGGAACAGCACAGTCAGCAGTGTCCTTATGAGCTGGTCCATCTCCACCCACCAAGACACCTACTACATCCACTGTGTCAGGGCCATTGCCTTGCTCGAGTCCTATCCTCCTGTAATACTCATCCCCCATTGTTCCTTACCTTGAACTACCAGACAAATGTGTAAATATGTTTCATGACTATTATTGGCCCTTTATGGAGGATGTTCACATTGACAACAATATACATTCTTCTAGGATATATTAGATATCTTTTAAAATATCAACCCTAACCGAATTCATAGTCCATCATTTTGAGCAACTTGTATATTGTGGATATCCTAATTTTTTTTGAATGTTCTGATATTTTAAAAATATGGTTGTATGTGCTAAAGCATGGTGTGTATTCAAATGACAGAGGAATTTCAGATAGGATTTGGATGACTATATTAAAAGTATATATGAAGCTTGTTACATGTATGATGATAGAATGTAGAGGCAAGTATATGAGTACATGTTAGAAGTATATATGAAACATGTTAGATGTACAATCCCAGAATATAGAAGCAAGTATGGACAGTACCTGTACTATATTATAATATATGGTTGAGAGATCTGATTAGAAGGTATATTTAAAATAATATGCATGTATAGTACAAAGATATGCAACTATTGATGTTTAGACAATAGGGTATACACCCTTTTCCTGGGGGAGCAGCAGACTGTGAGAAAGAACTTTATGGCTAGGATTAAGCATACCTTACAGATGCTGGCAACTGTCTCAATTGTGATATATTTTAAGAAATATAAGATAGCGGCAGTATAAACCGTGCACCCTCTAAGTGCCCATTAGTCATCTTAGGGTTAGGGTTTAGGCAGCGAAAATAGACGAGATGCAAGTTTCAAATTTCGGTAGAACATCCTGGTAGCTTTGGTATATTACTTTGAGGCCTGATCTAAGCTGCTCCATGATTCTAGCAGACACACAATATATGTATTCAATCAGAGTCAAAGAAGGGAATGTACCTGTGTCTGCGCAGGCACATATGGGTAAACTTTTGTGGATTTGGCTTTGATACTTGGGATCTTGCGGATTACCAATCTGCTTGTTCGGGCTCCATCTCCCACGAAAAAGTATTTAAACTCTGCTATTTGCTTATGTAATGCGGCGAAAATCGCTGGGTCAGAAAATCGAACTTGTGTTCCCTGGACAGGGAATCTCGTTTTATGAATTTTGAAATGAAAAAATGAAAAAAACATGTGATAGAAATTTTTATAGGCTTGATTTCAATAAAATAGCACCATAGAGTTGTTGAATAGTGTCTTATGAACAAACCTATGGTCTTACTTTTTTGAAATTTCGAGTGTCTACAATTGGGAATGGGTTCTGGTGAGATGGCTTAGATGGGCGCTTAGAGGGTGCGCAGTTTATACTGCCGCTATCTTAGATGAGCTAAGTTATATATACATATATATGACAGTTACAACCATCCCCCTTGGCTCTAAATGACAGCTGAGCCAAGGTTCAGAACTGAGGGCTTGGTTTCAACTTCATAGGTTGCACCCACTCAGTGTTCTGCCCTAATTTTGGGAACAGGTTCGGCAATAACCTGAGAATCAGACTTGTTATCAGGCAGGAGAGCTTGGTGTACAAGGAGCTAAGTTGATATCTGAAATGAGGAACTGGCATACAGGATTGGAGGGTTTATATAGTAAAGCAGGGGTCGGAGGAGCTTTCTCACGCCCACCACCACCATCGATACCATAAAAAACCCAAATCCCACACACACACACACTCCTACGATAGATAGTGCATCCCAGACTGTCGATAATAGCAGCCTGAAAGCCCGCACTAACAAAAGAACAAAAAAGGGCATGCCAGCCAGCGCGGAAGCCCAAACAGCCCCAGCGACAACATCGCTGCGCACGAGGGCCAGCAGCCAGCAAACAGGCAGTAAAAGCAAAGCCGACCTACTAGCAGATCCTCACGCCTCAGTACGCACCAAAGACCAAGCCCGGACATTCCTCGACAAGCACGGATTCCTCGCAAGGGAGAACCCGGCCACCGCCGACCAGCTCAGCTACGTCCTCCTCTCCCTCGCCCACAGTTCCTCCGGCAAAACACTCGAGGAGGGAGCCAGAGCAGCAGCAATACTACTCACCGAAGAGGCGGCCAGAGAAGCGAGCAGCGTGCTACTTCAACACGTCGAAAAGACCTTAGCGCCCGTCTTCACAAAAGTCGACGAGGTCATCGACGCCGTACGCGGCATCGCAGACACCGCGAGGACCGCAGCGGACGAGGCAAACATGGCGGTGGAGGACATCTGCAGCGTACACAGAGCCAGAGCAGAGCTAAGAGAGGAAGTCAGAGAGGGGGCGACAGCAGAAGGCGCTACATACGCGGCAGCCCTAAAAGGTAACGTCCCTTTATCACATCCGAGTAACCTGGCAAGAGCCAGGGCCAGAGAGCGCCAGTTGCTGATAGACAGAGACCCGAGAGCTGAGCACAACGCGCTGGGGGAGCTCACCGAAAGAGAGCTGGTCGCTAAGGCCAATGAAGCGCTAGAACAGCTAGGAGAGCCGAACGCGCTCGAGGACATCAGCTTCGTAGGGGCCAAGATCCTGGCCAACGGAGGGATAGTCTACGAATTAAACAAACCGGCGGCAGCCAAATGGGTCCAGACCAACAAGGCGCGCTTCATAGACAAGCTAGGCGGGACGTCCGTGGTCAAAGACAGAGCAGTATCAGTTCTAGTAGAATACGTCCCACTAACGCACTCACCAGAAGCGATGGGAGAACTCAAGAAAATTGAAAGAGACTCCAGGCTACCCAGCGATACCTTGCTGTCGACCAGATGGATAAAACCAGCGAACAGGAGAACCCAGGGCCAGCGCTCAGTGCACCTAATAGCTAAGTTCTCCACAATCGAGGCTGCAAATCAGAGTATACGGGACGGGCTGATAATAGCAGGAAAACGCACCTGGGCGAGATGAATGAAAAGAGAACCCAGGAGGTGCCTAAAATGCCAAAGACAAAACGCACGACACATGGCGGCGGAATGCGGGAGTGAGGAAGTATGCGGGACTTGCGGAAAGGGGCACAAAACGGCAGAGTGCGAGGAAACAGACCCGAACCGATACCGATGCGTAAACTGCGACCAAAATGGACACGCGTCATGGGATCGCACGTGCCCAGCGTTCACAGCCGCGTGCCAAGCAATCGAGAGAACAGACCCAGAGGGAACGTATAAATATTTCCCCAACGACACACCGTGGACATGGGAGCAGCGGGGTCAACAGGGTACGACGGCGGACGCGGCGGAGCTGTTGCAGAGGGAAGCGGAGCACATCAGCAGAATGAACCACCCAGATCAGACACACCAAACGACCAGAAGAGATAGCCAACGCGAACCAACGAGAACCGGACCAACAGGGGAAGGACGAGGACGACACAACACCAACCCAGAAGTAGGCCACAGAGACCCAGGATGGCAGAACCGTAACGAAAGACAAAGGACGCTAGACGAGTTCGGGACAGCAGACGGACAACAGACAGAGACGACCAACAACGAGACACGGCAAGGATGAGTGACACAACCGAGACGATACAACAGTTGCGGATCAGACAACAAAATGCCAACAAATCACTAACGGCCACCGCAGACATACTCGCCAAAGCCACACCCGACAAATACGATATAATCGCCATACAAGAACCGTACATCGATTTCCTAGGAAATGCAAGAGCGACCCCTAACTGGTACACCATTTACCCCAAGACCCACTACCTAGACAAGGAGAAAAGAACGAGGTCGATGATACTAGTCAACAAGAGGATAGCGACGAGATCATGGGAAGCCCTCGATGTCGGCTCCCCAGACATAACAGCAATGAGAATAGAGACGCAAGCCGGCAGCATCATAATCCTAAACATCTACTGCGACTGCACACATTCCGACGCGCTGCGAGACATCGACATATTCATACAAAAACAAACGGACGACAGGGAAGATAGGGAATGCGACGCGGGAATGATATGGGTCGGAGACTTCAACAGACATCACCCACAATGGGACGAAGAACGCAACAACCATCTATTCACCAGGAACAACCTCGACGAGGCGCAACTGCTTATAGACGTGGTAGTGGAAAGGGACATGCAAATGATACTGCCTAAGGACACGCCAACACTACAAGCCATGTCCACAGGAAACCTGACGAGAACGGATAATGTATTTTTATCCTCATCGCTACTAGAGTGCTTACTACGATGTCACACAGAGCCGGAGGACCAGCCGACGAGGAGCGACCACTTCCCAGTGGACACTATTCTGGAAACCACGCTCGAGACAATGCCCATGGAACCGTGCTACAACTACAGACAAGTCGACTGGGAGGCATTCAGAGGAAAACTAAGAGAGAGGCTACAGAGTCAGATAGAACAACCGGTCCCCACAGACAAGCAGCAGTTTCACAATAACCTGAAAAGGATTACTGACGCTATCATAGACACCACAAGAGACCACGTGCCGCGAACGAGACCCTCCCCGTTCATGAAGCGCTGGTGGTCCCTAAACCTGACCAAACTCAGAACGGAGACGAGGAAAACAGGGAGACAGGCATACAAGCACAGAGCGGACCGCGCACACGAATCACACGCGAAGTACAAAGAGGTCAGGAACAAGTACGCGGAGGCGATAGAGAGCTCCAAAAGAGAGCACTGGGAAGATTTCTTAGAGCATGTCAACCAAAAGACGGTATGGACAGTCCACAAGTACACATCGAGCGACCCAACGGACGGGGGACGAACGCGAATCCCAAAGCTCATATCCAAGCACGGCAACGGCGAGCAATGGATAGCAGAGTCCAACGAAGACAAAGCCTCAATGCTCTTCAAGAATTTCTTCCCAGACATGACAACTCGCTCTGGAGCAGCCGCAGACGAAGATTACCTGACCCCCGCGTTCGACTATGAGGAGATCACGGACGAGCAGATACGCAGAGCGATAGAAAAGCTGAACACATTCAAGGCGCCAGGAGCCAACGGTATCCCTAACTCAGTGATCAAACAGAATGCTGATGTGCTCCTACCCTATATAGGACCACTATTCCGCGCGACGTTCAGCCTAGAGATATACCCCAGCGAATGGCGGGACTCCATCACCAAGGTACTCCGCAAACCAGGGAAAAAGGATTACACCGTCCCAGGCGCATACAGACCAATCGCGTTACTAGACACCTTGGGAAAAGTTCTATCGGCATGCGTCGCGGAAGACTTAGTCAAAAACACGGAGAGGTACAACCTCCTGCCGAGCAACCACTATGGATGTAGAGCGGGCCGCACAACAACCGACGCGATCCACCATGTGATAGCGACTGCAAAAGACGCATGGAGGAAAGGGAATACATTGGGTGTGCTATTTCTCGATATCAAAGGAGCATTCCCAAGCGTTATACTAACCACGCTTGTACACGACATGTGCATGCGAGGCATCCCCAAGGAATATACCGACTGGATAAAAAGGAAAGTCCAGGGGCGCAGAACCACCGTACAGCTAGACGACTACAGCACCGCATCGATGACCATAGGGCGCGGCATGGACCAGGGGTGCCCCCTATCGGCCATAGCATACCAATACTATAATGCGGGCCTGATCGAAGTAGTCCAAAAGAAGAACGGCGAGGACTGCATAGGCTTCGTAGACGACACAACCGTACTAGCGGAGGGGAGAGACATGGCAAACGCCTTCGGGAAGCTGGAGAGAATAATGACCAGAGCGGGAGGGGCGTTGGAATGGGCGCGAACACATGAGTGCACATTTGCTATAGAAAAGTTTGGGCTAATGGGACTGACCAGAAGGAGGGAACCTGACCCCACAAAGGAAAGGAAGGCCAAACCGGCACAGAGGCCCCCAATAAGCCTGGGACAGCACGCGGTCAAACCGGCCCAGTCACACAAGTTCCTCGGGATCATCATTGACCAGGAACTGTGATTCAAGGAACAAGTCAATCACGCTCTCCAAAAAGGCAGCAGATTCATCGAACCATACAAGAGACTGGCGAAGCCCACAAAAGGCGTCCCAGCCAAACAGATGAGTCTATACTACCTCACAGTCGCAGTCCCGAAGCTTCTATACGCAGCTGACGCCTTCCTCTTACCAGACTCCGCACGTGGTAGAGGAACGAAAGGACACATCAATAAGCTAGCTCGAGTCCAGAGGCAAGCGGCACTTGCAATAACGGGAGCGATGCGCACCACGGCGAGTGATATCCTCGATGCCTACGCTAACCTACTGCCATTTCAGCTCCTGGTGGACAAGACAGTACACAGAGCGGCCGTGCGCCTAGCTTGCCTCCCAGGCAATCACCCACTGGCCGCCAGAGTGCAGAGAGCGGCGGCGAGATATGTCAAAAGACACAGAACGCCTTTCCACGAGATCATGCACACATACGCACTACAGCCAGGTAAAATGGAGAAAATACAAACGGTAACCCAGAGCCCAAAATGGACACCGTCGTTCAAAATCCGCATACCACACAAAGAGGAACAGGCCATGGCAGAGGTAAGGGATGACACTGCACAAATTCAGGTATACACCGACGGATCGTGCGTTGACGGAGGGGTAGGAGCAGCAGCGGTTCTATACAAGGGGGGAGTAGAGATACAAGCAGTCAGGCTCTACCTAGGCACCGAAGAGCAACACACAGTCTTCGAGGCGGAACTGATCGAAGCCGCCATGGGGGCGAAGCTTCTATACACAGAGCGCAGCCAGAGATACACCATAGGGCTGGACAGTCAAGTGGCAATGCTAACGACGAGGAAGGACAAGCAGATCCCGGCGCAGTACATGATCTGCGCACTGCACCGCCAGATAGAGGGACTAGTGCAGAGACGACAGGGGACGGAAGTGACCATGAGATGGACCCCAGGCCACAAGGGCATCAAGGGGAACGAGAGAGCAGACGCGGAGGTGAAGAAGGCGGCGAGAGGCGACAGCAGTGAGGAGAGACATGTGCCGATAGAGTGCAGGGGTGTACTGCCGTGGAGCAAAGCCGCAGAGCTACAGCGGCACCAAAAGGAGCTCAAAGGGAAGGCCAGAGAGCTGTTTGCAAAATCGCCGAGAGCTGGTATAGCGCACAGAATCGACAAATCGATGCCGTCCGTAGCATTCGCAAGGCTGACAGCAGGCATGCCACGAAGGAAAGCAACGCTCCTCATCCAGCTAAGGACAGGACACATCGCATTAAACAAGCACCTGTACCGCATAGGAAAAACAAACTCACCGACTTGCGCAGCATGCAAAGGCGCAGACGAAACAGTACACCACTTCCTCTTTCGATGTCCAGCCTACAAAACCCAGCGCAGCGAGCTTGAAAGAACGCTCCGGAGAGCAGCAACAGCAGCCAACACGCTCCTAACAAAACCGAAAGTGATGAAAGGGCTGTTCAGATACATTCAGAGCACGGGAAGGTTCAAACAAATGCACGGAGACTGGAACACAAGAGAGGAAGCAGGAGGGCAAGGCAGGAACTAAGGAGAAGAAAAGCGATCAAGGACCCAGCGAGTCGACGAGAGGGCCTAAACCAGGCCAAGCGGAAGAGGGAAGCGAGCGAAGAGGAAGACATAGAGGTAGAGCAGTAGAGAAAGGCATAACACGCACACCTCGCCACCGGAGGCACGGACATGCTCAGGGCACAGCCCGACGAGCACAAGTGGAGATCGAGAAAGATAGTCTGGACAGAAAACATGTAGACCGGCGATATGTACATGCGTCTTACATAGGGCCGTGCCCCAAAAGACGATAAATTGGATTTAAAAAAAAAAAAAAAAAAAAAAAAAAGCAGGGGTCAGGGCCAGGGGCATCGATGACCAGAACTAGTGGACAAGGGGAAGGAAGGGATGAATATACAGGGAACTAACGAAGAAGGGGAATCAGGGGTGATGGACAAGTTTAAAGGGAAACTGAGGAAAGCCAAATGAACCTGAGGTTTCCTGAGCAAGTACCAAAGCTGAGGCTTTGGAACCAGAGTCAGGAATGGATCATAACAGGTGGAGCGAGTAAACAGCACAGCCTTATATAGACCACATTGTGTGTTGATCTTTGCAGGTCACATGGCCCCAAAATACATGGCTCACATGGACGTTTGAACACCGTGATGCTCCTCACCAAGCACCCCCTTGCTTGTCTCCATGACAGGAACCTCTAGGCCCTCCACCTCCATGCACTGGCCCTGACTCTGATAGGTGATGGCAAGATTCTCAATAGAGCATACTGTGTCAGGATGGTCCTCACCAAGCACCTCCTTGCTTGCCTCCATGACAGGAACCTCTAGGCCCTCTGCCTCCATGCACTGGCCCTGATTCTGATAGGTGATGGCAAGATTTTTAATAGAGCGTACTGTGTCAGGATGCTCCTCACCAAGCACCCTGTTGCTTGTCTCCATGACAGAAACCTGCAGTTCCTCAGCCTCCTTCCACAAGCCCTGCTTCCAATATGTGACAGCAAGATTCCCCATGGAGCATAGTGTGTCAGGATGCTCCTCACCAAGCACCCTCCTGCTTGTCTCCATGACAGAAACCTGCAGGTCCTCAGCCTCCTTCCACCAGCCCTGATTCGAATATGTGACAGCAAGATTCCCCATGGAGTGTAGTGTGTTAGGGTGCTCATCACCAAGCACCCTCTTGCTTGTCTCCATGACAGGAACCTCCAGGTCCTCAGCCTCCATCCACCGGCCCTGATTCTGATAGGTGATGGCAAGATTCTCCATAGAGCATAGTGTGTTAGGATGCTCCTCACCAAGCACCCTCTTGCTTGTCTCCATGACAGAAACCTGCAGTTCCTCAGCCTCCTTCCACCAGCCCTGATTCGAATATGTGACAGCAAGATTCCCCATGGAGTGTAGTGTGTTAGGGTGCTCATCACCAAGCACCCTCTTGCTTGTCTCCATGACAGGAACCTCCAGGTCCTCAGCCTCCATCCACCGGCCTTGATTCTGATAGGTGATGGCAAGGTTCCCCATAGAGCGTAGTGTGTCAGGATGCTCCTTACCGAGCACCTTCTTCCTTGTCTCCATGACAGGAACCTCCAGGTCCTCAGCCTCCATCCACTGGCCCTGATTCTGATAGGTGATGGCAAGATTCTCCATAGAGCATAGTGTGTTAGGATGCTCCTCACCAAGCACCCTCTTGCTTGTCTCCATGACAGAAACCTGCAGTTCCTCAGCCTCCTTCCACCAGCCCTGATTCGAATATGTGACAGCAAGATTCCCCATGGAGCATAGTGTGTCAGGATGCTCCTCACCAAGCACCCTCCTGCTTGTCTCCATGACAGAAACCTGCAGTTCCTCAGCCTCCTTCCACCGGCCTTGATTCTGATATATGACAGCAAGATTCCCCATGGAGTGTAGTGTGTCAGGATGCTCCTCACCAAGCACCCTCTTTCTTGTCTCCATGACAGGAACCTCTAGGCCCTCCGCCTCCATCCACTGGCCCTTATTCCGATAGATGATGGCAAGATTCCCTATAGAGTGTAGTGTGTCAGGATGCTCCTCACCAAGCACCCTCTTTCTGGTATCCATCACCAGAACCTCCAGTTCCTCAGCCTCCTTCCGCCGGCCCTGACTCCAATAGATAATGGCAAGACTCCCTATAGAGCGTAGTGTGTCAGGATGCTCCTCACCGAGCACCTTCTTCCTTGTCTCCATCACAGGAACCTCCAGTTCCTCAGCCTCCTTCCATAGGCCCTGTTTCCGATAGGTGATGGCAAGACTCCCTATGGAGTATAGTGTGTCAGGATGCTCTACCCCCAGCACCCTCTTCCTATTTTCCATCACTACCATCCCTAGCTCAATGGCCTCCTTCCATCGTCCTGCTTCATCATATACTTGCCAAAAGCTCTCACATATATCAGAGCTACTTGTCTTTGAATGTGATTTAGAAATATGAGATAGAAGGGACCTCCTGAATGCATAGTCCTCTATACTCTTTCCAACTGTCATGGAAAGGGATAGTATCTGTAATGTGCAGTTGCAGTGTGCTTCACCATCTGTAATCCCAGTACGGTCTCGAGCCCAAGCATGCACCAGTGGATGAATGGAAAATGTCTTGCCATCTCCATTGATACTAATCAGTGAGTATGATGCTAACTCATTCATTATATTCTGAAATCTGAAGTCACTCCAGGTGCCATTTGTAGTCTCGAAATTTTGTAGAAATTCCTTTGCATCATCAAATTGTCCATCACTCTGCCTAGCAGCAGCTTTTTCAAATATACTTTTAGAAATACCACCATAATGCAAATATCCACATAGGTGTAAGAGCCTTGCTGCTATAACACTAAGCTGTTTCCAGCTAAGTTCCCATGTTGTATAGACTGCCAACTGATAGTCATCCAGTGTCTGCACAGGATGTGTCTGCATCAGTTGTGCCCGGTCCACCTTGAAGGTCTGAAGGTATTCATCCATGTTGCAAGACTTTGAGATATAAGCACCTGCTTGCACAATAGCCAGGGCAAGATACCCAAGTTCTTTTACTATCACAGATGCCACTCTTTGATTGTTCTCAGAATCTTTGGCCATTGCAAATGTAAGAAGCAATTGAATGGCATCATCAGTATCCAACCCTGAAACATTGCAGTGGGAGTGAGGTGAATGCATGCGGCATTCCACATTACGGCTTGTTATGAGTATGTTTCCATGCTTGCATGCTGGGAAGTACTTTCGAAGGTTAATGCCTGGGTCATCAGCATTATCCAGGAAGAGCAGCCATGTTTGGTGTTGTCGTGCAAGCCAGTGAAGAGCCTCATTGGCACTCTTTCCAATTCCTACTTCATGAGCAATGTCTTCAAAGCCTGACTCTAGGGCTTGTGCACTACTTGCATCAATGCAATACACTCTCCAGAAACTGAACATGAAACAGGTCAGTCCATACATAGCATACCTGGGTAAATTACCCCACCATTGATAAAACTTATCAATGAATGTCAATGCAATCTGTGTCTTTCCTGCACCACCAAGCCCATACAAGACAAATATGCGCTGTTCCACCTCAACAGATGGCCAGTCCGATAAGAAGTATCCCTCCAGTTGCATAAGGATATCAGCTCTTCCAGTAAACCTGCTTGTTGGTGGAGGGCAAGTCTTAAGACGTGCTCCTTTAGCAGATTCCTTGCCAACAGTGCCTATACCAATGGTGTCTATCATACAACGTCAGAAACAGTTGTGAGGAAATGTAGGTCATACGCACTGAGGTGTGCAACAGCTATCACTTCCCAGCGCTCCCTGAGAGCTTTGACAGCAACTGTGACTGACTCATCTACTTTTCCCTGCCGAAGATACTGTAATGTGTGCGTTGTCACCTCATTCAATCTTTCCCACTGTGCCAATGTTACACTCTGCATTCCTTGCTCCACGTTGAACCGGAAGTAAACATTTGCAGCAGACCTGAAGCGCCGCTCCGTTTCCTCCGCTGTGGTCTCACATCCAGTAGTAATCCTCATTAATACCTGGGCTACACCAAATGGTATAACATTGCTAAGTAGACTGGGTGTCGGCAGGCCCGTTGTGGTGACCTTTCCAGTGCCAATACTGATGACACAAGCAATATGCTGGTGTGGAAAGATGTGTTCTGCCTCAGTGAGGAGTTGCTTGATAGGATTGTTGCACCCCAGACCGGCATCAACGAATGGTTCATCCATAGGTGGTACGCCGATGACAATGCGCTTGAAAAACGTGGGAGCGGCAGAAGTAGCACGAGCGGCCTCCCAAATAGCGCAGTCGAATGATTCATTCTTTTCGACGCTGTACGTGCGAAAAAGGCGGGGAGTACTCATGTTATTTGCGGGCATTGCACAGACAAAGCTGTGTTCAATCAGCTGCGTGTGAAGAAGAAGCGGCACCCTGAACGTACGTCTTGCAGACCTCGTTGCTTGGTCTCGGATCAAACATGCGTGCATTAGTGTTACCAGTCGATTCCTGGATGATCGCCTGGAAAGCCTTCTCCAAATTGGATGCCTTGAACATCCCATCTTTCCAAAATTGTTTCTTGTCCGAGAAAACCTGTGATGCAAATCTGCCATAGGCATCGATCGCCTTATCTACTGGCAAGCGGAGACGCCCAAGCATGAGGGCTATGAGCCTGGGCGGACGTATTAGAGCGCGATGATGATCTGGAAAACTACTTACCCTCCTGTACTCGTACCGCCGATCAAGTCGAAATATTCGCAGGGAAGAGGCATCGTTTCTCGCCCTTCCTGGCGCTGAATTCTTTGCATAATTTCCTTGAGAATGATGAGTTCGGACAAACCCCGAATGCCGCCGCCGTCTTCTCAGGGAGTCAGAAGGTGTCACATAGCAAGCATAAAGACTTACCGAGTGAAAGCAACCTAAGCCCGGTACCCTGGGGCTCATCGTTTGGGACTGATTCGATGGCCGTTCCTCCTACCGGGAGAGCAGAAGTAGACGGCGATATAGCCTTGTAGTACGTGAAGACTTGTCAGACAGGTCCCTCTATTGTTTAGAGTCCCAGAATAAATTCTGCCTACCGTTGAGGTTCCTAGCGACGATCGCGGGACGATCGGCGGCATTTCGTGTTGCCTAGATGAAGTCAAGACTTTGGAGATCTGCTGGCTACGGTCCATAGACGAGTTGGAGGTCGTGGTATGTGGGAAACGAGTGCGTGGGATGATATCGATGAGAACGTGGGAATGAGAAGGCTCGACAGTTACCGGTGCTGTGGCGTTGCGAGCCTCCCTAATCCGTGGTTCTCGTTGGCCTTTTATTATTATTGACTATACTTATGAGGCCCATGTCGAGTAGACAGAGATGAACGTGAGCACCGAGAACCTGATAGCATGCGTCGGCGAATAGTAAGAGTACAGGATTTAAAAAAGTGATAAATAAAAGTTTATTAAACAATTTAATAGGAGGCTCCAGGGTGTTACCAAGAAATATTCGATATGCGGCTGCGTTCGCGGGCTAAGGCACCCGGAGGAGGCCCGCTCTGTGCGTCGCGGCGGCGTCAAATGCTCGCCGCATCCGTGTCTGGTCGGGCTCGCTGTCCCATTTTGCGTCTGCGTCCCCCGGCCCCGGCCCTGGCTGCTTACCCGCCCTCTGGTCCCATACTTGGCCCATATCCCCCTGGGACGTCCGCCCCCTCCTCGGAATAGCAAGCATCCGCCACCCTCCCGTCCCTCCATCAACACGAATCACCCGTTCAAGCGCGTCACCCTCTCTTCCGGCGCACCGGGCTCGCCCTCCTCCCACTGCCCGCATTCCCCGTCTTTCCCGCGGTTCCCTACCGTGCAGTCGCAGCACTCGCCGTCCGCGAGCCTGCGCCATTCCCTTCTTAGCGGATCCGGGTCTGGGTCGACGGCCGCTGCGACGGGTGGCGGAGCCTCCCCAAGCACGCCACGTCAAATTCACGTAAGACCATTTTCTGACCGCAACAGTAGAGTTGGCAGGCGCACAGATAGAGTTTGGGCACTAGTAAGAGGTTCAAGCAAAGTGAGAGTGAGGATGGAATAGGGCTGTCCACAATTACAATTATTTACATCCGGGTACATAAGGCGGAGTCTGAATGTTGACTCCGTGACAGCCGTTCAGAAAGAAACATGTATATCTCGATAACTAGTGGATAATAAGACCTGATATTTTGTAATAACTATATATGATATAGTATCTACCATTCAGTACAAAATCTATAGCGTATTATGCAGATTCTAATATTCAAAAAGTAGGCTTATATGCACCATTATGACACCAATATAGCATAAGCAGAGGATGTAGCATTCTCAGAGTAGAGTAATATACATGTATAAATGTTTGAAAACTAATGGAATTGTATACTGAATGGTTTTGGGAAGGGGGAGGGCTGCATACTAATTGAGCACCTTTCCAGCCTTTTAGCTTTCTACAAGGCCATAAATGCTGATTGTATCCATCTAAATTATTGTATATAACATATTTTTTCAGGCCTACCTGGACTTCCTATCTCTGCACACACTATTCTCTTTGACATGTAACACGTCACATGACATGTAACACATCACATGACATGTAACACATCACATGACATGTAACACATCACATGACATGTAACACATCACATGACATGTAACACATCACATGACATGTAACACATCACATGACATGTAACACATCACATGACATGTGACGTTCACGTGATATGACATACTTGTACTTGTACTGGATGCCTCGCTACCTGCCTGAACACCAAAGGGAGCGTCAAACATACTCTGAAGACCTCCGGAAGCGTGTAATTTACCAACGGTTCATACAGGAGAAGAAGATCGATGACATCGCACTTGATCTGAACATGTCAAATCGTGTTGTCGAGCACATCCTCCAATTGTGGCATACTACTGGTGAGGTAGTTATGCAGGGACATGGAAAGACGGGAAATAGAAGGAAGATTATGACTCCAGAGGAAATGGAGGTAAGCATTTCCACTACAGAGTAAAGATGATCATATTTTCTCACTTTGTATATTACTGTAGTTTCTTCTTCGGCTTACAGAGCAGTTCCCTGACCTATACTTGGACGAGATACAAACCATCATGCAGCGCCTGTATGGGATAACAGTTGGAATCAGCACCTTATGGGACACAATGACAGTCCTTGGTCTCACCTGCAAAAAGGGATGTTCTAATGCTTCGCCCTCTTCTAGTCTACTCATGCTTTCCACAGCTGTCCAAGGTTGCTGCTGAGCGCAATGAAAATTTGTGCACTCTATTTGGTTTCAAAATTGGTCATGAGTCCCCGGAGCATCTTGTGTTTATCGATGAGAGCCATATTGATTGTCACACCACATATCGTCTGAATGGATGGGCTCCCAAGGGAAAGAGAGCTTCAGTGAAAGCTAAGTTTGTACGAGGTACTGGGTGAGTGTATATTCCTTTGTGCATCTACTGTCGATTCATTTGGATTATATAGGTATTCTCTCTTACTGGCCCTTGGTGCAGAGGGTATAATATACTCGGATGTGCGGGGAAGGGGATTATGATTCAGCCTCGTTTATCCAGTTCATCACCAACCTCATGCCTCATATGAACCCATGGCCTGAGCGCCGCAGTGTGCTTGTCATGGACAATTGCGCTATTCACCATGCAGCAGAAGTCTCAGAAATTTGCCAGGAGTGGTAAGTCATTTACTGTTGTTTTTTATGTTTCAATGGAGGCTAAGCATTTTAACAGCAGTGTACGGCTATACTACTTGCCACCTTATTCACCGGACCTCAACCCAATTGAAGAAGCCTTTTCATCTCTGAAATCTTACCTCAGGCATCATGGGGATACCTTTTGGCAGGTGGTTGATGCTAAAGACCAAGGTTCTGTATTATTGTTCTTTCACAGTGCCCTTGCCACCATTACTGCAGATCATTGTGAGGGATGGATGACACATTCAAGGTATTTGTAAAAATAAGTATCCTGCTGTAGAAACATTGTGACAATATTTGTTGTTATAATGTGTAACTGTACAGCATACTTGTTATATGATGCTTTATGTGATGGTGCAATGAATAGTGTGTTTGTCAGCTCAGTATTTGTGCTAGGATAGATTAGCAAGGATTATCAGGGGATGTCCTCCTCTCCAGTTCTGCTTCTGCTTCCCATCTGGCCACTTCTGCTCTCAGAGCAGTATGTTCATGAAGACAACATACCAACATGGGTCTCATGGCCCCCACATAGCCTCCAGCCCCTCCAGACCAGAACTGAGGTGTCTGCGTTGCTGGTAATGCACCTAGGTGCTGCTGGTATGGCTAAGTACGCCGCCATGAGGAGCAACCACACGGTAAAGCTACCCACATGAGGTGATGAAGAAGGTGTGGCAGTAAGACTGTTGACAAAAGCAGAAAATATGCCAACACCGCATGCTGTGGTACACAAATCACCTGACACAAGGAAGACAACACGACATGTTCATCCAAAAAAGGCAGAAACCACCCATACATGTAATACGTACTGATTATGTCCAGGATCACTGACCCATGGTGGATGCTCACAACCTTTTATTACCCGTAGCTTCACCCATTTTATTCTCAGATTATAGAAAAGAAGAGGGTGAAAATACATGGCAATCTTATTGTTGGGATATAAATAAATTTTCTTTTGTCCCTCCCCGAGCAGCAGCTCCGCCGACAAGAACACCTCTTCTATTTTTACGCCTCTTCTTATTTTTTCTACCCACTTTTAATATACACTATATCATTATAACTATTCATATATATTACAAATATCTAGACAACTACTATTACTCTATATGGTAGTCTAATACTCTCTCATTATAACTAGTCATACTAATACTCCTACTCATATCTGTTACAAGTATCTCTCCAAGTATCTGTTACTCTATCTTGTAGTCTAATACTCTCTCATATGTATCTATATATCTTCGAGATGTTTAAGTATATACAGCGTCCCTAATCCATGCTTCTCGTTGGCCTTTTATTATTGACTATACTTATGAGGTCCGATGGGAAGGAGGATGAACGCGAGCGCCCGGATACGAGGTCCAGAAATATATCATATGCGGTAGTGTTCGCGGGCTAGAGGCCCGCTCGGTGTGTGCGCGCCGTCTGGTCGGGCTCGCCGTCCCATCTTGCTTCTGCGTCCCTGGCCCCGGCCCTGGCTCCTTCCCTTACCCGCCCTCTGGTCCCGTACCCGGCCTATATCCGCATGGGACGTCCGCCCCCTCCCCGGCATCGCAAGCATCCGCAGCCCTCACGTCCCTTCATCAACACGAACTTCACACGTTCAAGAGCGCCATCCTCTCCTCCGGGGCACTGGGCTCGCCCTCCTTCCACTCCCCGCATTCTCCGTCCTTCCTGCCATTCCCTTCTGTGCAATCACAGCACTCGCCGTCCGCCAGCCTGCGCCATTCCCTTCTTAGCGGATCTGGGTCTGCGTCGACGGCCGCCGTGACGGGTGGCGGAGCCTCCCCAAGCGTCCCATCTCGGCGGCGGCTGGGGTGTTATCGTGCTACATATCCCCCCGTATCGCCCATCACGACAGACCGGCCCCTCCTGTCCCTTACATCATCATCCATGCACGTGGCTGCGCATACACCCCGCCCCTCCCTGCCCACAGGAAAGCGGTACTCAAACAGCTTTGGACATCGGTATGCTGCGCCGGCGTCGGGGGCGAGGGCTGCGTCTGGCGTGGGCGGGAGCGACGGGAGTTCGGGGACTTCTTGCCCTGGGAGCTCGAGATGCTCACTGAGGAGAAGGGGCAGGAGAGGGAGAGGATGTATAGCGGGGCGGGGGGACAGGCACGGTGGTGGGAGGCCTTCTGTAAGTCTTGGTTTGCGTGTTTTCTTTTATTCCATTCTTTCAAGAGTATACACGCTGGCGTGCACTGGGTTCTTTCGCGTTTCGTGCTATTACTCGCTCTACTGTATTCAAGCAGCCTTTCCTCGTGCTCGCTGTCAATTACTTTTACTCATATTTTCTGTCCCCGCCTTCCCCAACATACCCCTTCTGGCCTTCCCCCTGCCAGGGGCAGCCGCATCCCCCTTCGCGTCTGTCTTCCCCTATCCACTAGTCGCATACTGATCCCCTTCAACCACAGCCCAAGCCCGCCTCGCCCGCCTGCCTCACCAGCACGACAGACGACGACGAGCTCTCCCCGTTTGTGCAGGCCACCGACCGGCGGGTTATGCTTGGGGGGCGGAGCAGGTGGCTGTGGAAGCAGGAGCGAGAAGAATTGGGTGAGAGGGGATGGGAGGGCGAGCGGGACTCTACATCTGAGCCTGCAGAGGGAGAGGGTGGGTGCAAGGGGGAGTAGAAGGCAGCGATGGCGCGGATCGGGAGCAAGACACGGTGGTGGAGAATGGGACGCGGAGGCAGCGCCACCCCCGCTCTATGCCAGCTCTCCGCGCGGCGCCTCGTGGCCTTCACATTTCCCTTACCCCGGCACACCGCACCTCCGGCCCTCATCCCCACCCCATCATCACTTTCACACCCCTCACCCCGTGCCTCACCGCCGACATTCACGTTCCATGGGCATGTCGATGCGCAGCTCTGCCGCCTGAATGACTCGTTTTGGAGTAGTGTGCACAATACACCATCTTACGCAAGTTGGGTACTCATCTGTGTGGCTTGCTGTAGATAACTTGTAAGTGACGCATATAATAACTCAAAAACTCCCTGGGCTCTCGTGCACATTTTTCAGGCTTAAAAAATATGTTGTGATGAAAACTTGATATTCACCTCTGCATTCAGAAATACGGTGTGGAGCATGCAAGTCCATCTCGGGCGCACATACTGACTATGCTGCGTCACTTTGAACACTGGCCCGAATGGCGTGCACTTGTGTATGTTGTTTGATCTTGGATGTTACTTACCCTGGTTGACGTATGGTATGTTCGCTTCCGATTTGGCTGGCCGGTGAGAACTTGCCTCACAATCTTCAGCATGCCAGTGCGCGCACGTAGAAAGGCCCCATCTCCCCGAGAACCTCATGCGCCAGCGCCTGCTCCTTCCGACGATGGCTCCGATGAGAACCTCGAACACAAGGTGGCTTTGCATTCTCAGGGGCAGCGTAAAGTGTGCCACTGACCTGTATAACAAGCTGAGCCTTAGGCAAAAGGTTGTTGCCAAGCATCCAGTGAAGACAAGAGGTCCGGGTCGACCCAGAACAGCCCGGACCTCAGACAATGGAGGCTTTGAGATTGGCCCAGCAGAAAACCATTCGACAGTTGGTGACACGAGTGATATCGATGACCACGACAAGCTGTTTGATCTGGGCAAAGGCAAAGGTATGAATTTTCTCGGTCTCGGAGGTGACAGGGACGGCCAGAACGAACGAGTCTAACGAACAGCTCAGAAAATATTCTTTACACTAGGGATTTGTCCATCATAGGGAATCTGAAGTGGAAATTCGATTCCCTGCTATCGGATGTCAGGAGCGCCGCAGCACCCTTAGGACATATACTATACAGCATGCCATCTTGCATGTTTCCGCCCACAGTCTTTAATGGTCAAGCCAGGCTACTCTCCGATCCAAGACACAGGAACGGTGCGCCATCTCAATTCACAGACATCATCGACTGGGAACATGATCATACCGCTCATCTATACTTCCTCTATGAATACCCGATGGGATGTTCATCAAGGGACAGTAACTGCGAAAGGCGGCCTATGCGACCAACCCTATCGTTCAGCTGTATTTCTTTCGAGAACTGTATGCTCAGTTTCCGCGATGTTGGGGCATATGGAACCAAGGGGATGCATAAAGGCCAAGTGTTCGACGCTGAATACTGAAGTTTAATATGGCTTATCTTGGTCGGGTGTATTGCCAGACCTCGCGTTGGAATATAGTGAGGAAAACAAACCCACTTGCAGGTCCAAGTCCCGCTTGGAGCTGTCTGTTCTTTCTCGTAGGTTCTTCAGTTCCTATATAAAAATGTCATTCGGTGTCAAATGTGATCACTGGCCACCTCCGCCCAGCAGAATGTAGGAGAACCGCTTACAGGCATACAAATGCTACATAGGGTATGTACCTTCATAAAATGTTACGACCGTGCATTTCCAATTTCCGACCCTCAGTTCCGCACACATTCCGCCCCTCCGATAATTCCAACATTCCGCCCCTTGTTCTACTCGGATAGCCGCCAGACGCCCGCGGTATCAAATGTGTACAGCCCACTGTAAAATACATGTCCAGCCCATTGTAAATATGTATGTAGCTAGGCTGTATATACAAATATATGGTTCACGTGCACCGTACGCCCTCTGCACCTACTGCACGTACGGTGCACTCAAACCATATGCCCTCCCCACGTGCGGTTCACGTCCACCGTCCCGCCGTATGCGCGTACGGTGGACAGGCACCGTACGCCCTGCCGACGTATGGCGCACTTGAACCGTACGCCCCCTCGCCGCCGTATGCACGTACAATGCACAGGAACCGACTGCCCCCTGCACGTACCGTTCACGTGCACCGTCCGCCGTATGCACGTATGGTGCACAGGCACTGTGTGCCCTCCCGACGTACTGTGCACTCGAACCGTACGCCATCTCCACGTACGGTGCACGTCCACCATCCAGCTGCATGCACGTACGGTTCGCATGCACCGTCCGTCCCGCCGCATGCACGTACGGTTTACGTCCACCGTACGTGCATACAGCGGACGGTGCACGTCCACCATCCCGCCGCATGCACGTACCGGTTCGTGTGCACTGTCCGCTGTACGCACGTACGGTGCACGTGCACCGTCCCGCCGCATGCACGTACGGTTCACGTCTACCGTCCACCATCCCGCCGCATGCATGTACGGTTCGAGTGCACCGTCCGCTGTACGCACGTACGGTGTACGTGCACCGTCCAGCCGCATGCACGTACGGTTCGCGTGCACCGTCCGCCATCCCCATGTACGGTGCACGTGCACCATCCCGCCGCATGCACGTACGGCTCACATGCACCGTCCGCCCTCTGCATGTCCGGTTCACGTGCACGTGCGCCACCAGCCGTCTCTGCGGGAAAATTGGTTGTTCAGGACGAGGTCACCAAAAGCTGGAGTATAGCATGCACCATCCTCTTTCCATTCACGGATGGTGAAGGGTGTACAGCAACCGTAAGCCCTCTCCCTGCACGGTTCACGTGGACGGTCCGCCCTCTGCACGTCCGGCGCACAGGAACCGTACACCGTCGTCGCCACGTACGGTTCACGTGTGCCACAAGCCGTCTCTGTGGGTAATTCAGTTAAGGTCTCCAAAAGGTGGAGTATAGCACACACCATCCTTTCCACTCTCAAATGCTGAAGGGTGCACAACATATGGCGCTCCTTCACAGCTGTCATCCATGTCTCTCAAGTGAGTTGGCACTCACATCCAGCCGGATGGCCATGAAAGTCGTCGTGGGAGAAGCAACAAGCATGCAACGGTGTGTCGTGGGCACCTCACGTGACGAGTATGCAACGCGCGTTGTGGGCATGTCACGTGACACCATGGAGAACCAAGCAACAATGCCTGCAACGGGTCGTGGGCACGTCACTTGAATACATACAGACTGATCCAACTGGTCATAAACTGCCACTCCAAATAATCTCCCTATGACTCCTGATTCATAAGGAAAGAAAGGCCCTGGTTCAGGTTACAACATTCTGCATGCAGGCATTCAGATTGTAAGGAATGAGAGAACTGTGGCAGGTTCACATGGATGCAATAAGGCAGTATAGGGGTGCTGTTCTCCTATGGCTTGTACATAAACACTATTACATGCTAGCTGAGATGGCCATTCTTTGTCTTTTCAGGCAGTTCCATACAGAAATGAAGACATGGGTGTATACGACATAACGATAGCATGTGATTGGGACATGTAGCTGACGAACTTATGGATGCAGTGCAATCCACTATTGCCACACTCTACAGCACTTGTGTTGATCTGGGCAAGCCATGGATCCAGGGTGGCATAAGTTGAAAAAAAGGATGCGGGTGAACATTTGGTGTGCCCCCGGGCATGAAAGTCATCAACGGCAAACAATGTGTCTGCAAAAAATTCAGGTTTGAGCAGTACTAGCAAAGCCCCGCTGGAATAAGAGTGATGTGGATACCACAGACACCTGGTGGATCACGTGACAAGTGCATAATCGGCGGGACCTTCAGTGACCGTGGATACCTGCCTGTCAGGTTATTCCTCACATGCCTACCCATGGTATTGATTGGCATAGCAGACATCACACTCACGCACCACATTGATCTACAGTATCACCTTATTGCCCAGGAAGCACAGGGGCAACTAGAGAGAAAGGAGCTGGACCACCTGTCAAGCACGGGAAATACAAAGCGTCCTCCACATGATGTCGTTGACAGACTAGCATTTCACTCGTGGGTGGAATGGACTGCGTGCCCTATTATTTGACCCATGTATGCTGAAACATGGAATGTCAGCGGGTGAGTGTGCAGCTTTCTCAAGGTTCATGAGATCAGGTGCTGATGAAAAGGACCCATTTGCTCTGCGACAACATGAACATAGGTGGGGAAGCTTGCATGTGTTCGGTCCAAGTGCACCATAGGTGGAGAGCTATGGTTCGCGGATGTGCAGGACAGTGCGCAGGAACCGTAAGTACCACATATGGTGGACAGTGCACCTGCGCCGTACGCGCAGAGGTCGGATGGTCCCTGTGCACCGTACGTTTACGGGTGTGTATGTGTGTCCTGGGGTGCTCAGGATGAACTTGGATAGGCTTGGATAGGTGTGCATGTGTGCCTCAGCTCGGATTGGACTTGGATATAGAAAGTGAGTGGAGAGATATTGAAATAGTTGTGAAATAGTTATAGAGGGTGTTATGAGTCATTAGGCACATGCCTGAAGTCGTGAAATAGATCAAGTGAAAATTATATCCATGGCTGTTAAACCTGTCCTCATGACACTTTCATTCCTTACAAAAATGAATCTACACTTTACAGACACGTGTTGCAACCCAAACTAGGTTCTTTCATTCCTTACCAAAATAAATACACACATTCAGACACTGGTCAGATGAATACATGCATGCAGACATGTGTCGGAACCAGAACCAGGTTCTTTCATTCCTTACCAAAATGAAAACACACATGCAGACACTGGTCAGAACCCAAACCAGGTTCTTTAATTCCTTACAAACTGATTACACACTTTGAGACATGTGTCACAACCAGAACTAGTTTCTTTCATTCCTTCACCTGGGAATAGTCAAAACTTAATTATACTTCTTAATTACACTCCCAGCGCCTTCCTGGCTACATATCTTGGCAGATCCTTCAGCTTGAAAGATACACAAAGAGTATCGGCATGTTCCCGTCAGAGGTGAGCGTCCGCTGTCTCCAGCACCTGCCATGCATGACCTGCTCCTGCCGAGATCGTCTCGCACAAGTGGCAGAAGCTGGTGCATGCCCCCACATTCTGGCATGCACACTGCCTCGCACTCGCTCGCCTGGCCAGCCCAATGAATGGAAGATGCTCTACAAAAGCCTGTTCCACTGTGAGCGGGATGTCATGACCCGTCTATTTCCCTTACCTCACTGTCTCTACGATCCCCCTCCTCGCTCCTCCTGCAGCTTCACCTGAGTTTGCCCTACCCTTCAACCACTCCTCCCATATGTTCGCTCCATTCGCTCTTCGCCCCATTTGCCGAATGACCATTCGCTGCTCGCATCATTCGCCAGCAGGAACGCCATCAAACACGATCAACATCCTCTACCCAGCGTGATGGGGGCAATGAGGACTATGGCGCGTGATATATCAGATGCTCACATGAACTTGCTACCATTCAACCTACTAGTAGACAAGTGTCATGACCCGTCTGTTTCTTATGCCCAGCAACCTCGTCACTCCACTTTTATATTCTCCCTGTTCGCTCCTTTCTGAATTCGCTGAACGTTTATTCGCTTCCCACGTCATTCATACATAGCCACGCCATCAAAAGCATGATCATCGCCCTCCCCCTGGCTCGATGGTTCATCACGGGTCCTATCACCTGCCCGGCTTAAACCCTGTCGGGTGTTCCTATAATCAGATGATGTGACTGGTTTATTTCCTGTACCCAGCTACCCCTATTGTCCCTTCCCCCAGTCCTCCTCTATGGTCGCGCGGGTTCACCCTCCCCTCAGGCCATGCTTCTTCTATGATCATTCCATTAGCCCTTTGTTGCAGTTTCCGAACAACCATTCTCTGCTCTCATCATTCACCAGCAGGCACACCATCAAACACGATTGACATCCCTTACCCAGCTTGATGGTTCATCACTGGTCCCATCACCTTCCCAATCCAACCCCTTTAGGTGTTCATATGGCCGGAATGCATTCGTGGGACGTCCTGTCCGTAGATTGTGTGGGATCAACCCAGCAGACAAAGTGTCCGTGCAGGCCGGCGTATATGCGGGTCCCAAGGTGTGTTTTCATACATAAGTACCTTTGTCCCCTTTCCTTCCTGTCGTTTCATATTCACACTCCTCTTTCATTATATTGTGTCTGTGTTCCATCTATTCTGTATCATGACTGCGCACCCCTATCCAACCCTGACTCCAGACGGCCTCTTTCCTATTCACTGGTATCATACGAGCATTAGATATAAATAGTTAACATTCACATGTACATTCCCCAGTTCAATTATCATATGTCTATCTTGTGCAAAACTTGACCTCGCTGTGACTAGCATCTTGAGCCCTCTCCTGTAGATTTATATCTTCGACCAGGGGAAGACTTAAGCACCACTGGTGAGTTTTGATACTGCACCTTCATTACCTTAGCCTTCGAACTATTATCTGCGCTGTCGGTGAAGGGCTCCGAAGGAGCACCTACACCGGCAAAAGGATTGTTGCTACTTAGACAACCTTTCCTTGACACCTTGCATGTTACATCGTCAAGTGCCACGGGCTATTTCACTATGACTGTAGATAGGGTGAGCCCCGTTCGGGCAGCCCTCTTATCTTCTGAACATTCATTGGTTCACCTTATTCGCCGAACGGCACACTTATTCACACAAGTTATTCGGGAATTCACTGTGTTCACTAATACATGATGAGGGTGATACCCAACCCAACAAATCTCCGGACAACGGAGAAACACCTGCTGAAGAGTGGGATCCCGAGCCAACCCAATACTATGAATGGGATGAAGAGGCGGAAGACACCACCTACAGGTCCAGCACGGTCCTGATCGCGCTGGAAGACGGCTCGGCCACAAAGGTCATGGCGGCATGCACGTTGGTCATGCCAGACAAGGCGGCCGAGCTGGTGTATCACCACCGAAGCAAGCACAGGACTCGGCCAACGCGCCCACGCAGTGAAAACCGTACCCTCTTGGGGTACTGGGAGATAAACAGTGTGAAAGCCCACTGCCTGCTGGATAGCGGGAGCGAAGGGGTACTATTATCCCCTGAATTCACGCGAGCCACAGGGATGAAAACATTCACCCTGGAGCAGCCAATCACGCTGCAACTGGCCTGCATAGGCAGCCGTTCCACTATTAACTATGGAACGAACATGACCATCAAATTTGGTCGTGAAACATATGAAGAATACTTCGACATTGTAAGAACCCGGCCTTTGGCCGGTTACTTACCAGTACTCTGGGCCCATCTGCTCTGGAACACATGCACCTCAATGAAACCCTTGCAGACTCACTGCCCGTGATTGAATCAGGGCTTGCAGAACTGAGTCCTGCACTTGGGGCCCTGTTCCATGTCAGCTTTGGGGTCAGCGGGCCAGAAGTGCACCCCAGGCCCGAACCGGCCAATGTGGCCTTCACCAATGTGCTTCCCATTACAGCGTTCTTCACACAGGGATGGCTTACCCTCCCCCACCTGTTCATGTCTTCTTCTTCCTGGGGATCATATGTCTGCCCCAGATTTGCGCCAAGGAATCTGTGCTCCAAGTCGTAACCCAGCCTGCTCAGGCAGACCTCCTTCGCTTCATCACCTCACCTAATGAAACCACACGCACCCAATTGGTATCAGTGCCATGTGTCTACTATCCTGTTGAGCATTATGCCATGCATCATGACCCATACCCACTGGCAGTCATTGATTGCTGTAGCTGGCTCTCTGCCTCTGCCTGGCTTTCTCTTCCTATGGTTTGCTTTCTCTTGGTTATCTCTGTGTAGTCCATCTGACAGGTACTTTATTTGTAATTTTATTGTGTTTTTGGTTGTTTTTTTTTTTTTTTGTATTTTAATATATGTACTGTACATTTTTTAGGTGATGCCCGAGACTGAGGCTTTGGCCCACTCGGCTTCTGCAAAACCCAAACCCATGGATCTCAAGGACGTCCCGCCAGAGTATCATGACTTCGTGGATGTTTTCAGCAAGTCCAAAGCTGATACCTTGGCTCCACATCGACCTTATGATCTCAAGCTTGCTCTGGAGGACAGTGCTACGCCTCTTCAACCTCCGTTATATTCACTCCTCACCTTGGAGCTTCCCATGCTGCGAGCTTTCATTGATGAGCATCTGAACATGGGTTACATTTGGCCCACTCAGTCTTTGCACGGAGCCCCCATCCTCTTTGTCACAAAGAAGAGCAGAGAGCTTTGGCTTTGCGTTGACTTCAGAGCACTCAACAAGATTACAAAGAAAGACCACTATCCACTCCCATTAATTACCAATCTGTTGGACGCACCGCGAAAGGCTTGCATATACACCAAAATCGACCTTTGGCATGCCTTCCATCTAGTCCAAGTCGCTGAAGGTGACAAGTGAAAAACAGCTTTCCAGACCCGTTACAGCTCCTTTGAATGGGTGGTCATGCCGTTCGGCCTTATCAATGGTCCTGTGGTTTTTCAACGTGTCATGAATGACGTCTTTGGAGATATGCTTGATGTATGCATCGTCGTGTACCTTGACAACCTACTCATCTACTCCAACAACCCAGTCAAACACAGGGAACATGTCCATGAAGTGTTGCAACATCTTTGGAAACATGGCTTCTATGCCAAACCCAATAAATGTGAATGGCACTGTGATTCTGTGGAATTCCTCAGTTATATACTCTCTACCGATGGCTTTACCATGTCTGAAGACAAAGTCCAGACCATCCATAGTTGGCCTGAGCCTCAGAAGGTAAAAGATATTCAGTCCTTCCTCAGCTTCGCCAACTTCTATTGCCGCTTCATTTTCAATTATTCTGACATCACTGTTCCCCTCACTCAGCTTACCCATAAAGGCACCCCCTGGGCGTTTACCGAAGAATGATGAAAGTCTTTCAACTACCTCAAGGAGGCTTTCACTTCGGCTCCAATCCTGTCCCACTGGGTTTCTGACTGACCCATGGTCATGGAAACCGATGCTTCAGATTATGCCCTCGGCGCAACCCTGTCCCTGTTCAATGATGAAGGTGTGCTACATCCTGTCGCTTTCCACTCTTGGACTTTTCCAGTGCAAAACTCAATTACGATGTCCATGATAAAAAGCTACTGGCAATCTTTGAAGCATTTCAACGTTGGAGACACTATTTGGAAGGCTCCAGCTCCCCTATCAACGTTGTCACTGATCACAACTTGGAGTATTTTTCCACCACTAAGTTGCTAACCCACCGACAAGCCCACTGGTCCAAGTTCCTCTCTCAATTCAACCTCATTATTTGGTTCCATCCGGGAAAGCTTGGTACAAAACCCAATGCTCTGACTAGATGATGGGACGTCTACCTTAAAGAGATGACTACGCTGCTGTCAATCCGCAAAACTTCTGACCGATTTTTACTAATCAACAACTATCGGAATCACTCCGGGCAACTTATTTGCTTGCACCCATCCTCCAAGTGAGCACTATGATGGGCTCCAAGAAGCTTCATGCCAACATCTTAGCCAATCTGGCATCTGACCCCGTTGCCTGCTGGCATCTCGCTGATAACTCTGATCTGAGATGGATGCAAACCAACAATGGCTTTCTACACCATGACAGCCACATATACATCCCTGAGGCCGACGATCTCTGGCTCTGAGTACTCCAGTATAAACATGACCATGTACTCTTGGGACATTTCAGCCAAAACAAGACCCTTGCCCTGATCCGCCGGGAATACACCTGGCCCACAATTCGGTCTTTCATCATCAACTTCTGCAAGTCTTGCACCACTTGCTCCCATTCAAAGTCCCAGCATCACCGGCCTTATGGCACCCTCAAGCAGCTCCCAATACCTGAGCAGCCTTGGAATTGCATCTCCATGGATTTCATTGAGCAGCTGCCAGCTTCCTCGGGATTCACTGCAATCCTCGTGGTAGTCTGTTGTTTAACCAAGCAGAGTATCTTCATTCCGACATACAACATGATCACTTCTGCTGACCTAGCCTGCCTGTTCATCTTGCATGTATTCTCAAAGCACAGTATCCCAAGCCATGTGACATTAGGGTGTTTCACGCAGGTGAATTCGACGTGAAATCGGTCCTGAAATCGGTCCCACACTCCGACGCGAACTCGCAGAGTTCGTGAATTCCGCAACTTTGCGAAAGCAGCCTCGACCCTCCTTTCACAGCAAACTCGCTCACGCACTCGTCCGTGAACTCGCTCCCCAACTCAGTCCCCAGCATGCCGTTCTGCGGCACATACAGCTGATGTCCAATGTGAAAATTAATTACTACAGTACTAAACAATTTTCTTTGCCTTCCTTTTTCTTAATTTTCCGTGGTACACACATGCACTGTCGCAGTACTGTGCACAGCCTCTGCAAGTATCTTGTCTCTTCCTCTTCATCAAGATCCATATATGAGATGACAGGGAAGCCGAGTCCGAGAGGAGGGAGATGCTGGAGCTGCTGGAGACGGTACTGTACTACAGATAAGTAGTTGATATAATTATAGTCCTCTTCTGAGCCATGCCCACCCTCTGAGCCATCCGGTTCACACAAATGTCCCAACCACCTCATCTTTACAGCTACAACAGGCCATTCTGCCGTTGGTATGCCACGCAAGCCGGCCTTGCTGTTAAATTTCACAGATACAGAGAGGGCTTTCACGAAGGACACAAATTTGAAGTGAATTCGGTCATGAAATCATGTCTGAACTCCCGAGTTCACATTCGAATTCACACCGATTTCATGACCGAATTCACGTCAAATTCGCCTTCATGAAACACCCTATTGGACCGAGGCTCAAAATTCATACCCATTTCTTCCGTTCCCTCAGCAAAGCTCTTGACATGAACTTGCACTTTACCTCCAGATATCACCCAAAGGCGATGGTCAAACTAAACATGTAAACCAAACTCTCAAACAATATCTCTGTGTGTACTGCAACTATCAACAGGACAACTGGTCCAAGTTGCTACCACTTGCCAAGTTTGCATACAACAATCCTCCTAGTGCCACTACCGGCATTTCCCCGTTCTTTTCCAACAAGGGCTACAACACAAACCTCACGGTTCACCCTGAATGGGGCCTCACTTCCTCTCAGGGCTGAGACTTTGCAGTTGACCTTGACCAGCTTCACGCTGCCTTGAAAGAGTAAATCAACTCCACTCAATCTCAGTATCAGGTCTTGGCTGACACACATCATGCTCCTGCCCCCAAGTTCACAACAGGAGCCTTAGCATTTGTAAAAGCGCAGTTCTTCCGGACAACCTGGCCCTTGAAGAAGCTGGCTGAAAAGTACCTCAGCCCCTTTGAGATCATAGGCCAGGCCGGATCCAGAGCTTACATCCTTCAGCTTCCGAACAGCCTTCAGGCAGTCCACCCAGTCTTCCATGTCTCTATGCTCAAACCCACAACCCTGCAACCTTGAACACCATCCCAAATCAGGTTCAGTCTCCACCACCTCCAGTCCACTGGAGACATGGTAACATTTCCTGACTTTGGAGATCTACTGGAAATCCTAAGGATATTCCACATTTCTTCAAAATTTCCCAGTTCAGGAAATTGGTTGAAAATTTAATGTTTTATCAGAGTTTTTGACTTCAGGATATCCTTCAAAAATTGTAAGATTACCACCTCAAAATCTTCAAGAAACTCTCAGGAAGCATTGAATTTCCCCTGCTATGAAACTAAATATTTATTAAACTTTCCTCAGTTTTGGAAATTCTATGAAAATGTTGGTTTCCTGAACATTTGATAGAGAAACTTTGTGGAAACCACTGTTTTTATAGAATTGCCTAGCTGGGGAAACTTTACTAAAAATTTAGTTTCATGAAAGAGGAAATTCAATGTTTCCTGAGCATTTCTTGAAGATTTCTATGTGCTAATTTTACAATTTCTGAAGGATTTCCAGCAGCCAAAAAACTGACAAAACATTAAATTTTCATCCAATTTCCTAAACTGGGAAATTTTGAAGAAATGTGGAATATCCTTAGGATTTCCAGTAGATTCCCAAAGTCAGGAAATTTTTCCATGTCTCCAGTGAGTCAAGATCAACGGCAAGACAGAGTATGGGATTTCCGAGATCCTTGATTCCAAGATCGACTGATGCTGCAGACCTTGTAACCTCCTGTACCTTGTCCGTTGGGCTGGTTATGAAGGTACAATTGAAGAAACATCATGGGTCCTTGCAACCGAGCTCAGCCATGCATCCAAGATCATGACTGACTTTCACTTGGCCTACCCTGCCAAGCCAGGACCATGGGTTCCTTGAACCCAAACTTCAGCTCCCCGTTTCCTTTCACTCATTTCACAATCACTTTCTTAGTTAAAACAAAACACTCATTTGCTATGTTCAACTCAGCCATTTTGCCAAATACTTACACTTGTAGTTCTTGGTATTCTTCCGCCTCTCTTGTTTCTGTTCCATCCTGAAACACAAAAAGCACCAAGAAAAAATATTCACATTTCCCTAACAAAAAACCTGAAAAGAAACATTAGTTAGTGTAGAGTAGCATCCTCATCTACTTCCATCTCCAAATCCTTCTCCTCATCATCCCAACCATTCCCCAAACTCCCCTCTGACTCCCTGTATCCTGTCTTGTCCGCTCCCTCATCCCCCTCAGCATTCCTCTCTGTCTCCCCGTTCCCATTCTCCATCCCCAATCCATTTCTGCTCTTTCTCCCATTTTTTTTTCCTTTCTTTTTCCCTTATCCCTTTTTCCTGAACTCAATCCCCCCACAAACCCAAAACCCTCCCAATCCGCACCTGAACCCAGACCCCATACACTGGCTTCCTCAGCTGCGCCCATCTACCATTTCACCCACTCACTCAGTCAGGAATTCTGCAGATGCGGCCTCTCGGCAAATTTGAGGGTTCCCCAAAGTGTGTCATTCATGCGCTCAAATAGCATGTTTTGTTGAGCTAAAAGCTCCCTGATGGCCACCGAGGCCTGGTCTGCCAAGAGACCTGTTAATCTGGGTCGTCTGGCCTCGGTAGGTGCCCCAATCCCAATCCCGAGGGTCCTGCTTGGATTTCCACCAACGGCTTGGCTCCCGTCAGCTTCAATGGCGTCAGCTTAGATGACCTCACTGCCGGCCCCTCAGCTCTGATGGCTACTCTCCACTTGCACTTCCCGTTGGTGAAACTGCAATGCACCTTTCAGAGATTGCGGTCTTGACAAGTCATCTTCATCCCACAAATGCAGGGTACTTTCACATGGTTCATCCTGAAAACAACAAGTCAAAAACCGAGATGAGCCGAGCGATAAAACCTGAACACTCTTCTTCCTCTTCTGACTCCTTCTCCATCATTTTCTGTTTCTTTGCCCCCCAGAACTCAACTTCGTTTTTGCCAGTCCGCTCGACGGCCTGCTTGGACATCAGGATCCAAGCTCATGCCATCACCAAGTCCAGAACCATTGGCTCAGGCGACAGAATCCTAATGCCTTGATTGACCGAGGCTTGCCATTCCCAAAACTCCTTAAGCATATCATCAAGACGCCTTCTTCAAAAGGCATGAGTAGCTACCTCAGCCTGTTTTTCCTTGGCTTCCCAAGCCTCACAAACCTCCTCCTTGGGTTCGTGAGCCTTGCGCTCCTTTTCCTCATTTTTCACTTTACATTGCCGCTCCCACTCTTCCTCAGCTTCCTTCACTTTCCATTCCTCCTCCAGCTTCTTCTTCTTCTCAGCCACTTCCTTACACTCCTGGGCAAGGCAGCATTTTTCCCTAGTTGGTTCCTCTTCTCCTCAGCCTCCCGCTCCTCCTGCTCAAGTTCTGCATTGAGCTCTTCGACTGTTGGTTCCTGAGCGTCCTGAGCATCAGACATTGGGAGTTACTGATGGTGATGGGAGGAAGCAAGAAAAGAGATGTGAAACAAAGCTTATATAATCCACACACCCTGGCCTCACTTATGGCCTCATGGGTTCAGCCATAAGGGGGACGTACTGTTAAGACCTGTTCCCGAGTCCAGACCCGAGGTTTGGCCTCGGCTCTTGCTCAGGAACCCTTCTTGGCTTAACTTGGGTTTCCATCAGTTCATCATTCACCCTGACTTCCTTTCCTAGATAATCCTGTTCCATTTCTGATGATTGTCTGTCTACCCTTCTTCCTGCTCATTACGGGCATTGATGCCCTCTTTCCGTTCCTTGCAATTAGTATATAAACCCCCCATCATGTACACTAAATCCTCAGTTCTGATATCAACTTATATCCTTGTATCTTCTGCTCCTCTGTCTGATCTCATTCCCGAACTTCAGCTTGAAGCCGAATCCGTTCCCAAGTCTGTTTCCCAAAATTAGGGTGGAACACTGTAGTGGGCACAACCTACAACGTTGAAGCCAGGCCCTCTGTTCCCAAACCTTGGCTCAGCCCTCAGGTTGAGTCCTAAGTACAACTTACATTCTTAACAGATATGCCTTGCCTATGTTATTTCGGGATGATTTCTAATCTCAGGCAAGTCATACCTGCCAATGCAGTTGCCATGGATGCAGATGCATTTTGCAGGAATGCATGATAGGGGATGAAATGAAGCTAGCCGCCGTAAATGGAATCACACTGTTGTTGACTTGCATGCAACTCAGTGTGAGGAGACAAGGAAAAAGAATTTTTCTAGAGTAGTAATTAAATTTAGATATATTGTGAATGCGTCCTTGTTTGTTGTGGGTTGACATGGTGGTAATATCATGTGATGTAAAATATTTTAGGATTACACCGCCATTTGAAATTGAGGTCTTGACCGCCTGTTACTGAGTGTCTTTCACTAGGTGCAAGTCACTGTTTGTTTACCATAACCTATGGCAACAAATAGTGAAAAAAAGAGGAAATCTTGTAATAATTTGAAACTATGGCAAATGGTGAAGAATTCTTTCTTTTTGTTTACAATTTAAAACATCAAGAAAATCTGAATAAAGGTATCTGTGTTTATTCAGATTTTCTTGATGTTTTAAATTGTAAACAAAAAGATAGTATTCTTCACCATTTGCCATAGTTTCAAATTATTACAAGATTTCCTCTTTTTTCACTATTTGTTGCCATAGGTTATGTATGGTAAACAAACAGTGACTCACACCTAGTGTTTGGCAGGTGCTCGCAACTTTTTACTATATGTAGATTCACCTATTTTATTCTCAGATTATAGAAAAGAAGAGGGTGAAAATACATGGCAATCTTATTGTTGGGATATAAATAAATTTTCTTTTGTCCCTCCCCGAGCGGCCGCTCCGCCGACGAGAACACCGATTCTTATTTTTATGCCTCTTCTTATTTTTTCTACCCACTTTTAATATACACTATATCATTATAACTATTCATATATATTACAAATATCTAGACAACTACTATTACTCCATATGGTAGTCTAATACTCTCTCATTATAACTAGTCATACTAATACTCCTACTCATATCTGTTACAAGTATCTCTCCAAGTATCTGTTACTCTATCTTGTAGTCTAATACTCTCTCATATGTATATATATCTTCGAGATGTTTAAATATATACAGAATCATCTAATAACATCTATTATTCTCCTTATAAATACTACTGTATATTCCTATATGTTGTTATTAATACTCATATATGCTGTATTACATAACCATTATGATTATCCTCCTTTGGAAGAGTCAACACCGGTCTGTAGGAGCCGTGTGTAGAACCTCTGAGTAAGGTTTGTAATAAAGTTAGCTGGGCCTTTTCAAATGCACTGCCTTTTTTAAACCTGTCACACACATGTTGTAGCTACATACAAGCTAAGGTTGCATTGTGGTATTGTATGCCACATGTCAACCTTTGGAGAACACTGACTGCAGCAGTTGAGTCTGTCACGACCACAAGCTTACGCATCTTGTGGGAGGGGATTTGCTAGCTGGTATATAGCTTCACAGAGTGTTCAGATTAGGGAATAGAAAAAATGTAACTAAGCTACTCTGGGAGCTTTTCTAGAGCCACTGTTTCAGCTAAACCACCAGACTAAATAATGTGGTTCAAAGGCCTGTATTGCGCTGTAGATATACATTTGCTAGCGAGCCCGGCCATCAGGGGCATCTGCTGTTGCTGCGGCGTATTGCGCGTGGGGGTAGAGTCAAACATAGAAAAGGACAACACCAACTCGTTTGTGCACTCGCACGTGGCTCGGGCTGTTGTGTCAGACGGGCGCGAGCACATGTTTGTACAATGTTAGAGACGAAGACCCCAAGATTCACAGTAGGTGTGGTAAATGCAGGGCCAGGTGATCAGACTGCAAAAGCACGTTAGGGTATTCCATACATCACCGTAGGATTCATTGTGACATACACATTCAGACGATAACTCCTCATCCCAGTAAACCCACTGTCCCTCTTCGCCTACACATCGGAACACACAGCGAAGATACCAATCCGACAGTAGTGTCCAGTCACGAGTATCCTCCATGTCAGAGAAGCAGGAATGCAGGGACGACCAATGCTTGTCGAGCATACGGGAGAGTTCTTTAAGTGACGCCAAATGGCACCAAGGTCGGGGGTGGGAAGAGCGGGCCACAAGAATGCCAAGAGACTTGAGATGAAACCCACACATCCCTGCCTGGTCTATATGAGCCAAAGAGGATATATGGCATTGCTCAATGACACACTTCACTTGTCGGTTGGCGTCGGAAGAGGGAGATACCATGGTGAACTTGATGGGTTATATGTCTTGAGAGTATAGCTCTTAGATATAAAGCGACCAGCAAAAGATGAGAATCACCTACACCACATCCTCATCCACAAGATGCAGTCTGCTGGGTAGAGTGCTAAACTCGACACCGTCCAGGTTCAGGTCTTCATGAAAAGATGAATGTGACTTTTAACAGCTAAGCTATTTGGGATACTTACCCTCACTGGCCTTCATGCTCCAGTCAATGATATTCCCTCATGTTGGATGGAATGAGCAGTGAAAAATGGCAATTGAAGGAGCGATGAAATGTGAGTCTAGCCCTTCTCCAATGTTCACGAATCTCACTAAGGTCCTCTGGATCTCGATCCCAAGAACTCATGGACAAAATTCTTGACATGCTTAGTGTCTCTGAGCCACTGAAATGTGGGGTTACATTGGAGGCATGGCAAAATTTCCTGACTTTGAAAATCAACTGGAAATTCTGAGGATATTCCACATTTCTTCAAAATTCCCCAGTTCAGGAAATTGGATGAAAATTTAATGTTTTGTCAGAGTTTTTTGTCTGCAGGAAATCCTTCAAAAAATCACCTACAAATCTTCAAGAGATGCCCAGGAAACATTGAATTTCCTCATTCATGAAACCATATATTTAGTAAAATTTTCCCAGTTAGGAATATTGTATAGGAACACTGATTTCTACAAAGTTTCCCTGTCAAATATTCAGGAAACCAATGTTTTTGTAGAATTTCCAAAATGAGGAAACTTTATTAAATATTTAGTTTCATAGAAGAGGAAATTCAATGTTTCCTGAGAGTTTCTTGAAGATTTTGAGGTGATACTTTTACAATTTTTGAAGGATTCTGTGAAGTCAAAAAAACCTCTGACCAAACAATAAATTTTCATCCCATTTCCTGAACTGAGGAAATTTTGAAGAAATGTGGAATATCCTTAGGATTTCCACTAGATTTCCCGAGTCAAGAAATTTTGCCATGTCTCCAGTGGTGTTAGCGTGTTGACATGGCTGCCACAATAAAAAAAATTATCTTGCCTTGGTCACAGGCTGTGGGTCGGGCCCTGGGCAACATTGGAGATGGCAGAGGCAATAGGGTGAGGGAGGGACATGGATAAGGCGCAGAAGGACAAGGCCACTTTCCCTTGATTGTGTACGAGCATGGAAGAATCGGAAAAAGGATGTCTACGAAGCAGCTGAACTGTAGAATTGTTGTTATGGATCTCCACTCAACCATGCACTCCGAGCCCACAGTACCAAACATGATGTTTGGTACTGGTGGGTTCAGAGTGCTCATCGCCTAGGTAGCGTATTAAGTGGGCAGGCGACCAATCAACATGTGGATTTATATTATGTGTCTACTCACGTGACTCTTGAACATCAGCAACAACAGTATCGGTAGATGTGAGATACTCAGTACTATAGTGTCACAAAGGCAGGGAAAAGCTGGTGGGAAGATGTACCATGTCTCAAAGTCCCAGCTTGGCTAGTAAAGACGGCAGAAGAATGTGCCACAGATGTGTTCACAAGACTTCCGTGCACAGGTCTTACCAAGGTCAGGACAAGGTGTTCGAGTTGTCGACCCCTAGGCTTTGCTTACATATTTGAAACTATGCCATACCTTGAGCGGACGTATACTATAAGGCTATTGGAAAGGTAACAACCGCTACCTTTCAGCAAGTCGAAACTCGAACAGCGGTGTAGTGGGTCCATGGGCATCATCCATGAGTTGCGAACGGCCGGGCCTTGGTCGTTCTCACAAAAGCCGGGCCAAGCCCGGGTTGAGTCAGAGCCGGCTCCCAGGGCGCGGCCCTGAACTACGTGAGCCCGAGCCCCCGAGAGCAACCCCGCCATTCGCACGGCGTCCATGGACACGTTTATGGACGTGTCCATGGACCTGATAACCCTAATTCATTGGTAAGATGCATGTACATGTGGGTGGCAGACAATAATAGAGACATACCATCGCCTCATACAGGCGACTTGGGAACTCGACCTTGTCGTTCCCCATAACGTTGCGCTCACTGTTCGTCGGATACATGTCGGGCCTGAGCTCATCGCCCGCCACGACCAGCCGTCTTAAGCCCCCGTTCTGGAAAACATTGACCTCACAGCGGCCGTGTCGAAGGTTTCCCCGTACGACACATCGCACCGGCCCAGATCCCTGTGTCATTCTCACCATATGACACATTCCCTCATCTGCGTCCTTTGCCGCCTTGTCTCCGATCCTCGTCAATGGCCCAACGACATCTACTTTCAGTCCTGGTAGAGACGCCTGAGCTAGCTGGGCTTCCATTTGACATTCTTGTATCCTTTGTAGACACGTCAAGCCACGTCTGATGTGGAACCAACGCTACCAAATCACTGATCTCCCCAACATACTGCCTGTCAGCATCCATTGCTTCATGCGTGACACGTTAGATATCACCGATGAACTCGGTAAGGTTTTGTGGGAGACATTGAAGGGGTTGCGGAACCAGAGGATAATATGAACAAATGGCTCAGGAAGAGGTCAGTACAGCCAGGATACCGAGGACCCAGCTACCGTATGTGGAATGCGTCTCAAATGTGTCGTGAGTCCGCACTGTCGTCCGTCTGTCCGCCGAACCCACCGTTCTGCGGTCTAGTTTAATCACACTTGCCGTACAAACGCAGCTTTGACGATCATAATACACCATGCCTGCGTTTCTACGCCCCCTCTCATTCTTACTGGATGGCTCCAGTCGTGGCGGGTGTCACAGCTCGATATCACAGATACCAGCTGGCTCGGCTGTTGACGCTCGCGCTGCCTAGATTGTCGCCTGTTCTCTCTAGTCTGCACTCACTTGAGTGGCAGGCGCGAAGGCGAGGTTACCGGTGTCTAAGAGTGCGATGGTAGGGATTGGCTGGCCCGGCCGCCCAGCAGAGGCATACCGAGGATAGTCCTCGGATGGATGCTTGAACGGGGGAACCTCGTATGGCACCAAATTAATGAAAGAGGGCCACATTCCAATGACGACGCAACCTGAACAGGCCTATCATGCAGACTTCAGGCCAGCTGATGAGCTGCCAGCTCATCACCATCTGACGACATAAGGACAAGGTCCAACTCAGAGCTGGACCTTGTCCTTCTCTCGTCAGATTTTGTTGGATTTTGTACAGATGTGCGGAAGGCACTTGATCAAGCGTCTTCTGCACGACACTTTCACTACCACAACCCCCTGGACGTCACAAAAAGAAATATGGCTTTCCGAGGATGCCCAAGCTATCAATGGAATGAGTCTAAGGATGATATCAGGGATGGAGCTTCCTGCCCTAGACACATTCGCTGAGATCGAAAAGATCTTAGCGGCGGCTCATAAGGGGGAAATGCCTCGTCCCATATCGATAATCCGACGCATACCCTTACCCCCCGATGTATACGCCGATCCACCAAGATTTCATGTCATGGCATGCACGGTTGGATGCCAAGGCGGCATCTGCTTTGACGAATAACATTGACATATGGAAGGAGTCAGCGAGGCCTACACTTCTTGGACTCGCCCCAGAACATCTTCAGGAGCTTCAGGAGCTTCGCCGAAAGCGTCGGGATGGTTTACTCCAAATTCTGCGACAAACAAACATTTTCCATTGTCCCTCGCAATGGAACTCCACACCATCTCCGGCACAATTAAAACGCTGGGAGGGTTTGAAACTACAAGCCTGCCGTGCAAGGGACGCTTGCCCTTCCCACAAACCCCAAACCCCAAACCCACACCCAGGACTCGCGCATCGACAAGATCTGGACTCGGTGCAGCGGGACGAAGGCAGACGGCCCACAAACGGTGGCCCAAGACCACCCAAGACCACCCAAGACCACCGGACGAAACTCCCCTTCTACCCTATGGCTGTGGCGCTCCTTTCTGTCATGCCAGCGCCAGACCCACCCACACAATACCAATAGACAGGAGAGTACCCTTTTCTCCCTTGACCTCACTCACAGCGCAGGATGGCAAACACCTCCAAGGGAGGTGGGCCAGCAGTGGGAGGGACCCATCGCCGGTGCAGCCATCAACGTGAGGACACAGGGAGCCAGGAGACCCAGGGAGAGAGGGGAAAGGCCCGTGCTCACCGTAGGTAGAAACCGTGTAACGACCATCATAGGTGCCACGACGCGCACACCCGCGCCCCTCCTCAAGCTCCCGCGCGTATCCCCCACACCAGCCCTGGCTTCACGCAACTCCCCCTGCGTACCACGCGTCTCCGTGACGCCTCTGGCCCCGCTGCATGCTTGCGCACAGCCCCGCACACGCACACGCTGGACGGAGCGGACGTACGAGCAGAGGCGGCGGGCGTCGCGCGTGTGCGACGCCTATGTGGCGGCACCCCTCATGGTGCACGGCAAATGCCCCGCCACTGCAGACGCGAGAACTGCCGCGCGCATCGAGAAGTGAAGGTGTGCGCCACGCGGGTGACACCGCCCGCAGCCACCGCGGGAGGCCGCAGGCGCTGCACGTGCACCACCCCCGCCTACGGGTCAGGGTGTAGTGCCGCCGCTCGATGTGGACGACCCTCGCGTGCGGAGACGCCATAGTCAGGTATGAGGGTTCAGAAAATATTGGAAGATTCGGAGACATGAGAATGAGCGGATTGTATCTTAGAGACCATGTGATAAAACTATCTACAACGGAGACCGTTTAGCAGGAAAATTGAACAACTTTCCAAGGTATTCCTGAGGATTTTGAAGTGGAAAATTCCCATGCCTCTGTTGTGAGGGCTTTTGACAATGATCACCCGAAGTGTGCTGAAACATGCCACCTGAGGCAATGGAAATCGCAAGCGACACAAGAAGGGAGAGGAGAATCGTGGGCAATAAGAAGCATAGGACGCTTGCGCTTGGGTTCCTGAGGCAGTGGAGGGGATTGGCAATCGAACGTCTCAATGGCGCTCGTTAACGTTGACGTTGACGTTACTCTTGCTCTTGCAGCTTACAAGCCACTGCAAGCCACACCACATGGACGAGTGCCTGTGGCCCGCATGCAGCGATGCTACGCTATGTGCCCATCCAGGGTACCAGTCAAATGTTGGAAATGGCAATGCCGGAATTACCGGGATTAACTGATGCTGGGAAAGTTGAAATGAAATAATAGTTCAATGTTATCATTGCAAGATGACACGGGACACCACAGAGCTTCGACATACATTGCGATATGAAAGGGTGTCCCTGCCCAGTGCCACTTCCGTGAGAGAAACCCGATATCATGCACTGTGACAGCGTTAACTGGCAGTGCGAACGATGCCAATGGATGGTGGATGGCAGATGGTCGGGATCATGTCTCCCCGGGCGCGCGCCGCCGACGGTCCGCACGGGCTTCTGAGTGCCGGTACGTGAGCGGACTCGTCTGGACAGATGGCGCAGTACTGTTCTGTGTCGGGCTGTCGGCGATCCTGCGTCTGCGCCCGCCCTGAATGTTTGTGTGCAAGGACTCTAGAGCATATATATGTGTCACGTGAACGTGTGAATGACACGGCTGCGCATCTATTCTAATCTAATCAGATTCCTATTGAGTCTATTCTCGTCTTTGCTACCAATAGATATTAGCTCAACTGAATGGTGTGCCCAGTATTTTCAATTCAGTTGAGCTAATATCTATTGAGCCGGGTAAACACTTACTGAATGGACAACTGGAGCGTGGGAGGATGGAAATAATATTATGTAATAGGTGCATGGTATCCGGTACCGGCATAGAACTTACAATACCATAAAGTTGTCGCCACCGTCCGAGTTTGTGTCTAACCGATCTGGCTTGGAAATGATCAAGGCGTTGCTGATATACTTAGTACGTACGTGCTGGCGTTCTGTGCGTTGTTGCCACTGTTAGGAATCGCGAGGTTAAAGTTACGATGACGCGACTGAGACAAAGGGGATTGTGCAGGACTCTGTCCCGCTTTTCGTACTAAACGGGCAGAGCAATCTGGAGCCATGTACGTAGATGATACCGTAACTTTAAGTTTATAGGTCCCGGGCACGTCCATGTTATGTACTTAGAGCTAGTGGATGGGCCTGGTAGAAGTTGGTCTGGCAGATACTGGTGGTAATATTGGTAGTAGTTCAGCCAGCGGGAATCATGCAATATTCTGATGCTTGTACGCAAGACACAACGAGACCAAAAGAACAGATTCCAATACACTACATTAATTATATACGCTACATTACTTAGTGGCACCATCACCCCCGCCTTGCTCGAGGCTCACTCACCCTCATCTCGATCTCCGGAGGCGAGCTCCGACATAATTGCCTCATCCTCCCGGGCCCCGTCCGCGTCCCTACATGCCGCATCCTCCCTTTTCGCCGCCACTCTCCTGAGCAGCCCGTTCTCCTTGCTCTCCTCTTGGACCCCAATTGTCCCTGAATTAACCTCACTCCATTCCACGCTCACAGCGCGCGGCAACACACTATTCCTCACCCTGGGAGAAGTTGGTCCGGCAGATACTGGTGGTGATATTGGTAGTAGTTCAGGCGGTGGGAACCATGCAATATCTTGGTGCTTGTACGCAAGACACAACGAGACGAAAAGAACAGATTCCAATACACTATAGTCTATACATACATTACTTATTAATTAGTGGCACCATCACCGCCGCCTTCCTCGAGGCTCATTCGCCCTCATCTAGGTCTCCGGAGGCCAGCTCCGACATAATCACATCATCATCGTCCCCGTCGCATCCTCCCGTTTCGCCGCCACTCTCAGCAGCCCGTCCTCCTTGCTCTCCTCCTGGACACCCATTGTCCCTGAATTAGCCTCCCCAGAGCTCGGCAACACACTATTCTGCACGGCGCGTTCTCCGCGCATCTCAACGACACGCGCGATCGCGCGCTCCAGAGCGTCAAAGCGCGCTTCAAGGATAGGGAGCTGCGGGAGCGACCGTCGTCAGCAAGTGATAAAAGGAAAGGCGTTCGCAAGCCGCATGGACACTCACAAAGTCGAGTTCGCTGGCGGGGATCGTCCCCACGAGCTTTGCGCGGCCATGCACGATCGCCGCCCGCGTCACGGCCGTCCCGCGCCCGCCCTTCAAGCCCCCGAACGCGCGGCCCCCCCAGCGCAGGGCGCCCCTGTAGCCGTAGCCACCCAGCCCCTTGACGCCCAGCCCGACGCCAAGGGCGGTGGCCCCAGACCCGGATCCGTGCGCCCTGCGTGGCATGTCTGCGCCACTCCCTACTAAGATGGCGGGTGTCAGCTTGGTGTACGGGTACGAGTAGCCATGACGGTGCTCACCATTATTATTATTATTATTATTATAGCCTCCTCCCATGGCGTCGCCGAACGAAGTACCGCCACCCCCACCACCGTGACCGTGACCGACCGGCGCGCCGTACGCGCGCGGCGGGAACTCGGTGGGCCCGTGCTCGAACGGCGCGTCGTCCGTATCCGACTCGAGCAGCTCCTCGAGGAGCACGGGCGTGCCCGGATCATGGTCCTGGTCCGGCTCCGCGTCGGGATCGAGGTCCGCCGCCGCCTCCGACTCTCGATCCCCATCATGATCTGGGCGGCCGCGGTCGTGCTCCGCCCGGGACCGGGACGGCACGTCATTCTGGTACGCCGAGCAGTCCGTTCCAGCGTGTGGGGAGTCTGTGCTACTGTCTCCCCCGCCCTCGTCTCTGCACCGCGACAGGCTCCCGCCGCCTCCGGACCCCTTCGGATTCCGACACGCCTGCGACCCTGCAGGGCGTCCCTTCACGGAGCGCGCCTCGCCCTCCGCACCCCCCTTCCTATTGTCCCTTTTCCCACGCACCCTCCCCACATTGCCGCCACCGCCCGCATCATGATCCTCCGCACCACCCTGCCCCTGCCCCACACCGGCAGCCCTGCCCCGCTTCCGCGCAGTCGCCGTGTGCACGGAGACGAAGCGGAACTTGATGGGCTGCGCGGCTGCGGCTGCCGGTGGGGCTGGGGCGCCGCGGGGGCCCCGGTGTCGCGTGGACGTCGCGGGCAAGTCGGAGCCTGAGGTGGCGCCGGAGGGCGCGGGCGTGGTGCGCGCGGAAGAGCCGCGGCTGGAGGCGCCGGGCCACGTTTCAGAGTCGGTGCCGGTGCCGGTGCCGTGCGCGGGGCTAGAGGAGGACGACGGCGCAGCCGGACGGAACGCCGCGTCGCGCGGCGTCAGCGTGGGCTCGAACGTGAGCCGGGCGCCCCTGGATGCGGCCCTCGCAGCAGCATCGGACGCGCCCGCGCCTGATGCCGCCGCCAGGGCCCTCGTTCTGGCTCTGGCGCCGCCGGCACGCGTACGCGCAGTGGCGGCGCGACTCGGAGGCGGCGCAGGGGAGGGCGTGGGTGTGGGCGTGGGTATGGCCGTGGGTATGGGTGTGGGCATGGGTATCGGTGTGGGCATCGCCCGCGAGACGGGCCCCGGAGCCGTACGACGAGGACTAGCAGACGATGCACCGGATCTGGATCGGGGGCTGTCCGAGTCCGAGCCCTGACGTCCGCGACCGCGGCCTCGTCCCGATCCCGATCCCGATCCCGATAAGGATAAGGCGTGTGCGACCCCGACTCCGGTCCCGCTCCGTCCTTTGTCAGCACCGCCGTTCCTGTTACCCACGGTCACGCTGTCGTTAGCCGCCCGTGCGGCTGCCTTCCCAGTCCCGTCACGACCCTCAGCCTCAGCATCAGCATCCCCGGCGCACTCCATCCCACGCTGAGCACTAGTATCAACATCTGCATCTGCATCCGCGCGGCCAGCCTGCGCGCCGGCGAGCCGGGCACGGGCACGGGAGGTCGACACCGCCACGAGGTGCGATGCGGGGCGGCCACGGACGCGGAGAGGCAATTGGGAATGGGAGGGCACGACGGGGGTGTCGTGCTTGGCGAGCAGCGCTGCCGCTGCCAGTGCGTGTGCAGGCGCTGGTGCTGGAGCGGGCGCGGGTAAGAGGGTGCGTTTTACGGAACCGGCGGGGGCGATGCTGCGGGGTTGGGCATGATGGAGGCGGGCGCGTTTGCGGGGGCGGGGCGCGGGGCTGTCGACGTCGACGTCGTGCGAGAGGGGGCTAGGGGTGATGTTGGCGTTGGCGTTGGCGTGCTGCGGTGTGGTGCGAGTGCTTTGCAGCTGTGGGAAACCTGACGGTCCCGCCTCGGACGTAGGTGCGAACGCAGTCGATGCAGGCGCTGCGGCGAGGGCCAATTCCCCACTCGACGGCCCCAGCAGTAGACTTGACGTCCCGGCATGTAGGTGCGTCGCAGCGGGACTGACGCCGCGGGTCGCTTGTCCCGAGGCGCCCGTGTCGACACCATGTGCATGTGTGGTGTTGGTGGCGTAGGACGCGGTGTTCGTGAAGCGTGCCTCCGAGTCAGCGCTAGCGGAACACGGCGTGAAGCCAAAGCCCTCCAGCCCTTCGACGCCCAGGATCCCCATCTCCGCGTCGAGTGCGTCGGGCCGGGCGCCGATGAAATGCAGGAGGTCTAGACCCTCGATGCCAATGCTTGGCTCGACGGGATGGTAACCGCCGTATCCAGCAGCGTCATGATACTCGGCACAGGCGCCGGGCCATAGGCGCGGTGACGGACTGCCTGAGCTGCCGCCCGCGCTGATGGTGGAGGCAGGGGTGAGGGCCGGGGTGAAGGGCGGGAAGGCGAGGTCGGGGAGTGGGAGCGGGTGGGGGTCGTGGTGCGTGGCGGGGTTGGGCTGCGGGTTGGAGTAGTGTGTGTTGTAGTATGTTGGCGGAAACGAGTACGCGTTCGCGGTTCCGGCTGTGGACGGGAAGGCATACGGGCTCTGCTCGAGATCTGCGTGGCAGACTGGCTGAGCACCGGCAGGAAGTATGAGAGAAGGTGGGTACCTTTAGTGCCTGCTCCTCCCTGTTGCGCGGCGGCAGGGTTTGGGTGTGTGTGGACGGGGGTTGGGGCTGGTGTGGCGAGGGCCATGGCGGCCGGAGTCGGAGTGGGCATGGGCGGCATGGGCATCTGGCCAGCGTGGTGTGGAGTCGGGAGGAGAGATCGGGGCAATTCGTGTTCAGCCACAACGACTGTTACCAGCCAGCTAGTCGGGGTTATAAGGGAGCGCGAGGGATCAGACGTTACCGGGAGAACAGGAACGCGACGCGTCGAGGGCAGGACCGTGCGACGAGGCTAAAAGTAAAGCAACAAAGAATGGGAGAGAATATCATTAAATAAGACAACGCGCAAGTCAGAGGCTTCACGTAAGATGTCGACAGTCGGGAATCAAGCAATGGTACGGGATACACCGAATGACTGATGCTGGCAGCCGGTGCTGGCGCCGCCACCGGGGGAGGTTCAACCGGGGCGAGATGAAGGGCGCTGCGTCCACATGCGGCGGGTCTGTGTACAGCCACAGTGCGCCACGCTGACGGGATGCGTCCCGCCCGGTTGGGTCGATCAGGGGCAGCGCCTGCGCTGCTGAGTTGTCCCCGCTCACCCGACTGAATGCAGCGCAGGCGGGTCCGGGAACACAGACCGCCTGCGTCTCCCATGTCCGCTCCCTCCGATCCGCCATGCCTTTTCGGAGCCGCCCCGGAGTGACGGCGCCATGGGGGCCGTGTTCCTGGTCCACACTCCGTCGCGATCATGATCGCCTCCGCCTCCGCGGAGGACACATCGGGTTATATTGCTCTGCGGCTATCGAGATGACCTAACACACGCGGCATGATCAATATGTCAGCCAAGACTATCCAGACCAGTGATCCCAGCGACCACCTCGAACAGCAACGCTATCCCCGGCGACCACTGCGCGTATCAGATCATCGATGCTCCGATGGTGGCGGGTGGCTGCTACGTGTGGCGACCAGACGAGAGATGTGGCGCGCGCGTATCGTGCGTGTGCTCGCTCGATGTGCCAGGCGCAGCGCGCCTCCCATCCCGCCAGCGCGCCCGCGGCCAACACCCCAGTGCTTCTCGACTTCGGCAGATCTCCCTGCGCGCACACAGCCCCGCCCGTGGGCGTGATGGGCATGTGCCCCCTATCGCTGCACAACTGGGACATCCCTGCGCATTCGACACATCAGGGCGCCCCGGGCCTCCAGCGCGCGCAGAGCCCAGTGACAGTCCGGCGCACACAACACAGCAATGCCGTCCATCTTGCGACTGTCGCTATTCACCCCATCTCAGCGATCTCCCCCATCTCCGGTACGTCCGAGTTTTCATCTGTCCAACCTTTTCCATGTTATGCGAGATTCCAGCCCTTCAGGTACGCCAGGTATAGCATCTATAACTCTATTCAATTCCCTTTTCAGCGTGTCCACTCTCGCAACCCGCCACCTATTGCGCACCGTCCATCGTATCGCTGTAATAGCATCCAGCCCAGCGTCAACGTTAATCGACGCTCTTTTTGGCAGTGACTCACCCCCACCTCAGCGCTAAAGAGCGCTCTCTCCCCATTCTAGAACATACCACTAAACGTTGACAAACCTCCATCATGAGTCAGGCTCAGGCCCAGGTCGCCACCCGCTCGATCATCTCTCGCCCTGCCTCTCATCCACTCTTATACCCATGCTTCTCACCGATCCCTCGCTTGGCTGTCATCCTCCACTTCTCCCGCCTTCCTTCATAAATGTCCTCGAATCGCTGATCGTGCTTGAAGCCCCACGCTTCTATGATCAGCGGCGCTTTTTATAGCAACCAGGCACAGGCACGCTGTGCGCTGTGAGCATCACGTCCTACCGATTATAAGCTATCAGCTTTGCTATAGGCTATCCGCCACCCACAGCCCACCATTCTGGTCGGCCTGCGGCCCAGGTCCGCGTTCTCACGATTTTAAGCGAGGCTGTCAGATCCTGCTATAACGAGCATCTATACAACGCCAACAGCTCCCGCTTCGACGACTGATGTCGGTGTCGCCGCGAATGAATCACTAAAGAGCAGAGCGTCACGGTCGTCGGCCGCGCCAACTTGAAATCGTATCACTTTGCTTTCCGAGATGCTAGACTCACACCCTCGGCTTTGAATTAATGTTTATCTTCACCAGTCACGTACAGTCGCTTCTTACTTTTTCCTCGCTCGCTTCTCACCCCTCCCTTTGTGCTGCCAACTGATGATAACGCCTCTTGAGCAACCAACGACTGCGCATAATTGGCGTCTAGCCTCCATCTTAATAAATCGACAATTAGCTGCTCAGCGTGTGGAATAAATAGAAAACGCCAAATACGCGTCCTACAATCCTACTCATCAGCGACAGCTGGCGGTCTTATCATGATGATCCCACATCAACTCGAGTTGGCAAGTACGGACTCAACTGCAACTATCAACTCCGTTACGCGTTATCACCCGGGGCTCGACTATCACCTTTGCGTGCTTATCATGCCACCCGCGCGCCAGCTGCGCGGGCCACCGACTGCTACCCGACCGCCATCGCCTCGCGTGCCCTGGTGCGCTGTGCGGCGTGCCAGCCGACGCCGTCAACTGTGACATATCGTGTCTTCAAGTCGCCGGTGCCGAACCACGTCCGTCGTCCGGTCCGTGGTTCGGTCCAAACGAAACGTGTGACAAAGAACGCATGTGTAATGGGCGTTCGATCGCTACATAGTAGCGAGCGATAAGTATCATTCTTCTCACATCACTGGCATATGGAGAGGGCACGTTAAGCAGCAGGCATTATATGTGCATGTATACTAATGGGCTAACGGCTTCAAAAGACCATTTTTCTCACGCACGTGGCGGTGGGTGGAGGGTCTTTATATATAAAGCAAAACGCTACTATAGCTTACTTTATATATAGCCTAACGGCACCAAAACATTTTTCCGGTGGGTTCTTCAATTAAGCTTTTATACGATCGGTGCCGAATGTGGTAGATTCTGGCACTCGGATTGCGATGTGCGTTGCAGTACGTAAAGGAATCAATGATCGATGCGATGATCCTCCATGTCGCTTTCGCAATTGGAGATGCGTGTGAACCCCACTTCTCGGAGGTCAGGGTGCGGGTGCTGCACGTTGCGGAGTGGGTGGATAAATCTATGATTCTGTGCTATTCGCACTAGGGCTGACTTTTCAGTAGAGTTTCCTTAATTTTCTTTTTTCTTCTTTCTTTTTCTGTTTCAACAACGAAATCAGCGTCGGGGAACTCCGAGTCGATTGTGCAACCACCAAAAATAAGTAAGTACAGGCATCAAGATAAAAAAAAGAACTTTCCAGTGCCAGTTCTCCATAAAGAGTCGTACGATCGACCGTGCCGAATGTGGAGTAGATAATTCTGGCATTTGAAAATCATCACGATGCACGGTGTTGCGGTACCCGCATCATGAGCAGTGAGGTTGTCTCGCAATTGCAGAAGCATGCTACGTGCATATGGTGAGAATCCACTTGCGTTTTCAGGGTATGTTGTGGCACGTTGGCACGTTGGCGGATTGGTGGATTGGTGAATTTCGCTGTTAGATCTGCAACTATTTGTACTAATTTTTCAATAGTTTCTTTTTTTCTGTTTTTTTGTCAGAACGAAATCAGTCACGGTCACGGTGTCGGGGAACTCAATTGAGCCAATTTGAACCACCACAAAAATAAGTAACATGCCGCATCATGAGTGCGTTTAAAACGCGGTACCCAAAAAAAGCGCAAGTGCACCTAGGGTCCTAGTGACTAGGGACACTATCTATCTACTTCAGGACAAAACGAACTCAGTCCTCGCAAACTTTGGAGTGACCACTGCGGTCAATTAATGATGCATGATGCCCCCACTCATTCAAGTCGCCGCGCTTCATTTTTTTTTTTTGAGTACGTGCATGTCAGCTCACAGGGCGCATGATATCCTTCCCACCCGTACCCGTGGCCCACAACAGGGCTGAACGACAGCCGGGAGATGTCGACGCCTCGTCTGGCAGGCGCAGGTTGAGCGTACGTAGCCATGGCATGACTCGGAGGACGTGTATGATTCAGTTTAGTTCACGTTGTCCATAAGATACCTGTCGAACCAGGCTGGCTGGGTCGGGGTTCCAATTGCGAGCGCGACATCAGTACTCAGTGGTTGGGAGCAATCTGGTGAGAGTGGTGTTGCGTGGACGCTTGGTAAGGAATTGGATCGGACACGGCGTCGCCGGTCGGATGGTGCGTTGTCAGCAAAATCCAGTACTACCATACTTGGACCTCGCACGTTGACATCCATCGTTCAACCCGGTTGAGGATCTTTATATCTGAGTTCAGCTCGTGCGTGTCCGACTCGAGTCGTCGGAAGGGTCGGTCGTCCAAAGCGGTTTGATAAGAGTGCTTGCCATTCTCAGAGTCGATTCAATGTCCGACCATTACATAACTCGGAATTCGAACTCCTTCTTTCTACCTCCGCCACCAAGCCTGGCCGCCCTCGACATTGACGCTCCTTACCCTTGTGCTTTACTTATATAATGGGGCGTCCAACCAAGCGGATGCAGAGAAATCCGGCCGTTCATATTGATCATTATACCCGCTCAATACCCTCTATTACTGTAATATTATTTCAATCGTTATTGTCATGCATATACTCGATTATGACATAGCGTTGGCTGTTTTCTTCTCGACCAGAGGCCTCGGGAGCTACGTGTTCTGCCACCATACATAAGCCGATACAGTGTCAAATACTAATAAAAGAAAAAAAAAAAAAAAAAAAAAAACACGAAGTCACAAGTGATCATGCTACATCTGGCTCCAATTACAAGGATGGGCATCGCCCAGCCAGGGGCGGTGAGATGGAGAGTTTCTAGATGGGGTGTCTCGAGACGGCGCCGTGTGGCACATGGAGTGTATCGAGGCGGGGCTGGGTCGCGAGATGGAGGGTCTGGGAAACGCCTGTCCATGCTTGCATGCCACCCAAGGCGACTTCCATCGGCATAATCAGTGAGTCTTTCAGCTTCTTGATACTGTCAGCAGATTTGCCGACCTTGGGCTCCTTCAGCGGCCATGTCAATGCGAACCGTGACACGGCCGCTGAGCAAGGCCGAAGTCAGAAAGACTGTGGACAGTATCAAGAACCTCAAAGACTCGTTGGTTATGGCGACGGAAGTAGATCAGACGCACGTTGCATTCGCGGCCTTCGAAGCAGGTGTAAGCCTTGCGGTAGGCCTGGTTACGCCCCGTAACGTAGAATTCAGAATTGAGCCGGGCGAGTGGAAGGGAGGAGCGAAAACTGTCCAATTCTATATCACATCTGTGCTACTTATACTCTGAGAGCGGCCAGGCCTATCTAAAGAGAACAAAAGGATTGCAAACGGACCACAATGGTGGGCTATCAATAATGAGACAATGGCCGAAGAAATGCGGACAAGTGTGCTTGTCCACAATCAGGGGCTATGTGTGGACGCGTCTGATCTCTCCTTATCCGCAGCTAGACTGCTACGCTGTCTTACATCGGGCCCAGGCCTCCAAAAACCCAGGCAGGAGGTCTCGGCTTCCCCTGCGCCCGGCCCTTAAGCCCGGGCTTTTTTGGGTGGGGCCTCCATTGTGGATCGTCGTTTGCGGAGTCCAAAAGAGTTACATAACTGTAACTACAAAAGGTTGTGAATTAGCTGAAAATTTTCTCCACTGTTTTTTTTTGCGTCCTTCCACCTATCCCCACACTTTAAATCCCAGTGCCTCGCATAGTCATCGACAGCTCCGAAGACGAAATCCAAGAAATCGTCTCTCTGCCATTTAAAAGCAGTTTGGGCCGTGTGGCGAAGGTGAAGCCAAGCACGGAAGTGCCTCAACGGCGCTATCTATCTTCAAGTTGAAGATAGATAGTGGTGTCGACGCGCTGCAGGAGCAGGGTGCCACCCATAGCCAGTCAACGCAGGACATGAACAGCCTGTTCATGTCCTGCGTTGACTCCCGTCTCTGTGACGTCTGGACATGGCGGATCCGTGTCCAATCCTTGCAAAGACGGACTGCCGAGATTATCCAGGCGCGCTAGAACAAGCCAAACTGCGTACGTCACCTCTCGCCAGTGTTTCCAAAGGTGTGAAGCTGATTCTGAAGCCTTCGTTATGTAGAAGAACATCGCCAAAAGATCCATAATTGGCTGGAGCCTAGCGGCTCCTGACCACGAACCAAAGCATAGGAATTCCAGTAGCGACGACAAGAGACAACCGAGGTGTGGTTTGTGGAAGAAAAAACGGTTCTAGAAATGGGGAGAAGCCCCTCAATCGCCGCGAGTAAGGAGTAAATATTCAGCAGCATAATGGACTCACATATACCGTGGACCCAAAGGAACGCGGTTCCTGTGGGTCCAGGGTATACGTGAGCCCGCTCTGCTCCTGAATATTTACTTGCTGCTGGTGGATTGAAGCAGCTGGGGGCAGGGGGGGGGGGACCATCCCATAATATGCGCAATCACATTCGTTTTCCTATCATGCTAACGCATGACGGGGTCAGGCTCGACCATCTTCGAAGAGCTTTTATGTCACTGCAGTTCTGATCCCTCCTTCGCGATGGCCTTTTTCGATCTTGACTTTAATAACAAGGCCACTTTGCCGGATATCGTCTTTCGATCTCTGATCGAGCAATTCACTAAACAATCCACGACCATCCCTCAGATCATGGAGACACTGTTCTCTAAGAATGCTGGTGCACGCCGATCATTGGCTCAAGAGGATCTGATGTCCAATCAAGGATATCCACGACTGTCAGTTCGACACATTACACTTGCGGGCGACGAGTCCGAAAGAGCGTATCGTGTTCGTCCGACCGGACCCTGGGCCCTGCGCAGGGGGGAAGCCCAACTCGGACACATCCGCTACGGTCAGTCCTAGGCACGTTTGTATGCGCGCGTGCGACTCATTTCTCGTTGGTCAATATGTGTATGCATGCGCGCATGGGTAGTTCATACTGTCGACTGGGTTTGACGGGCGCGTGAGATTATGTGCGTGTCTGCCACGCGTTCATACAAGGTACTCATGTTGACGCTGACGGGTCCACTGGCAGGGGGTTACACGACACTACAATGACGGCGCTGGAAAACATATCCACTTGAGCAATAACAGTAGATGTCTTTCCATTCCTCCGCCCTCTTTTGGCTTTGGCTTGTGGCTTGTGGCCGACTGACATAAACCGCTCTCTTCATGATGATGATTTAATCTAGTTCATTATCCGTCTACTTGGCGATGCATATGTCTAGACGCAGTCCATACACAGCACATCACTAAGCCCTCACTCCTCGTAGTCGCCTTGGAAGACCAGACTAGTGGCTACTCCCAATTGAACCCTTTGGATCCAACACATCGGCCGCCTGGCGCGTCAAAAGTTCGACAGTGCATATCGTGACGTGAGCCGGTAACTCGCCTTCGGCCTCCTGTTGCCCTGTGTACTGTACGTTGGGTATATTACTAAGCGCTCGTTACATTTTATGGGACGCCCGCAGGTCATATGCATGTAGACGGGCGGAATTTAGCGTCATGAGTGTGCAAGCTTGAAGGTTACATTGACGGACACGGAACGTAATAACGAAGAATGATGACGATACAGTAGAGCACAGCTTGCTGGTGCGACCGTCTAGTCGTTCTAGCAAGCTGTGCTCTATGATGATGGGGCCACCCGGCGACTAGTGCAGGGTCGGTCAGAACCCGGGAATCAAACCAGGAGCAACGGCATGCTGTGAACCGTACATCATAGGTATGTACCGATGGTGCTTAGGACAACTGAGAATGATCACTAGATCAGTCATATTGCCGACGGGGAGGGTAACGGTCGAGATAAATTCCTAACAGAAATTTGACGCTAGACGGACTCCTGTCCAATGCCGAGTCTAGCACGAGTAAGTAGGTCAAGACCATCCAGCTGTTCCGGGATATTGAGTCATTGACTCGTATGCAATACTCAACAGCAGTTCGCGAGAGGCGTGCCATGTCAAACCATTGTCTGTGGCACTCACTGTGGATAGCGGAACCATTGAAAACCCATAGGCCACTGGCGTTCAGTTTTGAGCGCGCTAGCTAATGCTAGACGTGAGTGTGACCCGACGGTGCGAACCAATCAGTTCGAGCGAGTTAGCAATCTTTTTGCAGTGTCAGGGAGGGGGAGAGAAGCCGGCGGAAAGTCGACAGTGTGACCTCCGAGCCTCCGACTCGTTAGCCGCACGTATCTATTCTGTCACAGTGCCACTGAAAATAGCGTTTACACGCGGAGGTACTGGGTGGTAGTGCGAGCGCGCGATGGGGTGTAACGGGCGCCCGAAGTGGCGTACGCAATGTCGCGTGGTGGAGGTTCAGGAGGTGGGGTTTGATGAACCTAATAGTGCATATCTAAGCTTAGGGGCCTTACGCCACTTACAAAGACATTGGAAATTGCTTTAGCCCCGATGACGATAGCAGAGGATTGCAGTGTGAGTACTTACGGGCGCGAAGACGTGATCGGGAGGTGCTTGAGCGAGTGAGAATGGGGCAAGAATATGGTGAGAGTGAAATACGCAGAGAAAGCGAGACTGGGCAGGAGTACGGTTGCACGACGAAATGGATGGCTGCATGGCTAGGTGAGGATGCGTGCTTTAGATTCGAATACTGTCCTGCGATCGCTGCACACACTCTTATGTTAGCAATTTCATGGATTTGTACACAAACCAAAAAAATTGTATGATTAGTTGCCGTCCTGTTGGTGGTGCTAGGTGATGGCGAGGCCAACAGCCAATTTCGTCAACGCTTCGAACGCTCCGACGCCCTGAGGAGGTCCGCGTGGGAGACTCCGAGAGACCCCAAAGTACGATACAGCCCGGGCTGAAGCAACGGAGCCTATAGCCCTCCTCCAAGGTATGGATGGTGATCCTGCGCTATAAAGAGACCCAGACGAACCCCTCGATGGGAACGCACGTGAGAGGTTGGGCCCAAATGCAGCTCACCGGCGCGTATATTTTTAGGCCTGGCGATCGGGCAAATACCGTGTATCCTGATGATAGGCTGAGTAATGGGTTCACCAAAGCTAACTGGCACGCGGCAAGATGCGGCAAGATTTATAGCGGCGCAACTAAATCTTGCCGCAAGTTGGGGGGGAAGAGGAGTAAGGAAAGTATGACATCGAAAATAAATATCGGCTCAAAGCCGACTAAGCCGTAGGACCCTGAGACCCACCTGTGGGTGATGCGGGGTGTGTGCTCGACACCTCTGGATCTCGGGGAGTGGCTGGTTAGCTTAGTCAGAGCCGTTCTACCCTCGAGCCTGAGGATGCGGAGTTAGTAAGCTCCAACACCCAAATACGCTAAAGAAATAGGGAGTAGTGGGTGGGAAAGAAAATACTCTGTGCTACTACACGCAGGTAGTGGTAGCGGAGGGAGAGAATCTGGCAAAAGTCTGATAGCGTTGTCAGACTTTTATTTGACAGCTTAGCTAATGAACCTTACTCAGCCCGGCTGTAGAGTTGTACTCGCGAGCCTCAGCGCTCAGCGCTCAGCACCCACGTCCATCTTTATCCAAGTTCAGCTCGTGCGTGTCCGACTCGAGTCGTCCGAAGGGTTCGTCGGAAGGGTCTGTCGTCCAAACCGGTTTGATAAGAGTGCTTGCCATTCTCAGAGTCGATTCAAATTGAATCGACTCTGAGAATGGCAAGCACACCAAGCCACGATCCTTACCCTTGTGCTAGGCCAACATGTCATCTGTTATATAATGGCGCGTTCAACCAAGCAGATGCAGAGCAAGTCGGCTGTTCGTATGATCATTATACCCGCTCAATACCTTGTATTACATGTATCGTAGTCCGTAGAGCTCTTCGAGTCTATATTAGGGTGTTTCACGCTTGCGTTTTCGTGATTTGGCAGAGGTTTTTGCGTCAGCGTTTTCGTCGCCGCTTTTGGAAAAAAATCAGCAAAAATGGGTGGAAAATGCCAAGCGTGAAACGGGTGGATCCCGGCATTATGTAAGACAAGTTACATTGATTATATAATACACGTAAGGGAACTTTCGCCTCAAAAACGTCGTGAAAATATCGACGAAAACGCCACGAAAACGCAAGCGTGAAACACCTATTATTGCACAGGGTCTTGGTCATAATAGTGCGTTTCAGTATCTCCCTCAGGAGAGTCACTATTTCAATCATTATTTGCCATGCATATAAGTACACGATTATGACATACTATTGCGTTGGCTGTTTCTTCTAGACCGGAGGCCTGCAGAAGTATAGGTATCGGATCACTATTTCAATCATTATGGCCACGCATATACTCGATTATGACATGGCGTTGGCTGTTTCTTCTCGACACGAGGCCTCGGGAGGTACGTGTTCTGCCACCATACATAAGCCGATACCTGAGGCAGCTAGTTTTTCACTTCTGAAGACGAATCTTCTCCACCCCCATCTTCAATAGGCGTCGGAACACATCGCCAACACGACCCATGACGGCGAGGAAGACACTCCACCAAAGACTCAGGATACGAGGAGGGTCAAATACGAAACAAAAACACGAAACCACATGTGATCACGCTACCTCTGGCTGCAATTTCAAGGATAGGGGAGAAGACATCGCCCAGTCAGGGGCGGCGAGATGGAGGGTTTCTAGATGGGGAGTCTCGAGACGGCGCCGTGTGGCACATGGAGTGTATCGAGGCGGAGCTGGGTCGCGAGATGGAGGGTATGGGAAATGCCTGTCCATGCTTGCATGCCACCCAAGGCGACTTCCATCGGCATAATCAGTGAGTCTTTCAGCTTCTTGATACTGTCCACAGACTTGCTGACTTCGGGATCCTTCAGCGGCCATGTCAATGCAAATATTGACATGGCCGGTGAGGAAGGCCGAAGTCAGCAAGACTGTGGACAGCATCAGGGAGCTGAAAGACTCATTGGTTATGGCGAGGGGAGTAGATCAGACGCACGTTGCATTCGCAGCCTTCGAAGCAGGTGTAAGCCTTGTGTTAGGCCTGGTTACACCCCGTAACGTAGAATTCAGAATTGAGCCGGGCGAGTGGAAGGGAGGATCGAAAACTGTCCAATTCTATATCACATCTGTGCTACTTATACTCTGAGAGCGGCCAGGCCTATCTAAAGAGAACAAAAGGCTTGCAAACGGAACACAATGGTGAACTATCAATAACGAGACAATGGCCGAATAAATGCGGACAAGTGTACTTGTCCACAATCAGCGGCTATGTGTGGGTGCTTGTGTTACTGTACACGTCCGATCTCTCCTTATCCGCAACTAGCCAGCTACGCTGTCTTACACCGGGCCAGGCCTCCAAAAGCCCAAGGAGGAGGACTCGGCTTCGTTTTCAGGAGCCCTGCGCCCGGCCCTTAAGCCCGGGGTTTTTGGGTGGGAAACTCGATCGCCTCCATTGTGGACCGTCCACGGTGTGCGGAGTCCAAAAGAGTTACATAACTGTAGTTACAATAAAGGTTTTGAATTAGCTGAAAATTTTTCTCCACTGTTTTTTGTCGTCCTTCCGCCTATCCCCACACTTTAAATCCTGGTCATTGACAACTCCGAAGACGAAATTGAAGAAATCACCCCTCCCCCATTAGTTAAGAGCAGTTAGGGCCGTGTGGCGAAGGCGAAGCCAAGCACGGCAGTGCCTCAACCCCGCTATCTATCTTCAAGTTGAAGATAGATAGTGGTGTCGACGCGCTGCAGGAGCAGGGTGCCACCCATAGCCAGTCAACGCAGGACATGAACAGCCTGTTCATGTCCTGCTTTGACCTCCGTCTCTGTGAGGTTTGGACATGGCGGAGCCGTGTCCAATCCTTGCAAAGACGGACTGCCGAGATTAGCCAGGCGGTGGAACAAGCCAAATTGCGTACGTCACATCTCGCCAGTGTTTCCAAAGGTGTGAAGCTGATTCTGAAGCCTTCGTTATGTAGAAGAACATCGCCAAAAGATCCATAATTGGCTGGAGCCTAGCGGATCCTGACCACGAACCAAAGCATAGGAATGCCAGTAGCGACGACAAGAGACAACCGAGTTGTGGTTTGTGGAAGAGAAAACGGTTCTAGATCACCGCGAGTAAGGAGTAAATATTCAGCAGCATAATGGACTCACATATACCGTGGACCCAAAGGAACGCGGTTCCTTTGGGTCCAGGGTATACGTGAGCCCGCTCTGCTCCTGAATATTTACTTGCTGCTGGTGGATTGAAGCAGCTGGGGGCAGGGGGGGGACCATCCCATGGTATGCGCAATCACATTCGTCGTTATTTTTCCTATCATGCTAACCCATGACGGGGTCAAGCTCGAGCATCATCGAAGAGCTTTTATGTCACTGCAGTTCTGATCCCTCCTTCGCCATGGCCTTTTTCAATATTGATTTTAATAACAAGGACATTTTGCCGGATATCCTTCGACCCTCCCTGGGACCGCCAGACCCACATGCATGACTCCGCCACGCACGCCCTAGCAGCCCTAATCGCCACGACCGACACGACGACTCGCGAGCCCACGACACAGACGAAAAACGCCGCGGCGCTGGCCCGCGAGACGTCTTTCGATCTCTGATCGAGCAATTCACTGAACAATCCACGACCATCCCTCACATCCCTAAGAATGTTGGTGCACGCCGATCATTGGCTCAAGAGGAACTGCCACCTTAAAGACAACCATCGGCAGTTTCCAGGCCATCTATATCGTTTTTTATGCGCTCGACGAGTGCCCGGAACGATCCAGGTTTCTCGCCGCTATCAAGATATCCACGACGGGGAGCTCGACACATTACACTTTCGGGCGACGAGTCGGAAAGAGAGTATCGTGTTCGTCCGACCGAACCCTCCTGCGCCGGGGGGAAGCGCAGCTCGGACACATCCGCTACGGTCAGTCTTAGGCACGTTTGTATGCACGCGTGCGACTCATTTCTCGTTGGTCAATGTGTGTGTGCATGCGCGCATGAGTAGTTCATACTGTCGACTGGGTTTGACGGGCGCGTGAGATTATGTGCGTGTCTGCCACGCGTTCATACAAGGTACTCATGTTGACGCTGACGGGTCCACTGGCAGGGAGCTACACGACACTACAATGACGGCGCTGGAAAACATAGCCACTTGAGCAATAACAGTAGATGTCTTTCCGTGCCCTCCGCCCTCGATTTTGGCTTTGGCTTGTGGCTTGTGGCCGACTGACATCAACCGCTCTCTTCATGATGATGATTTAATCTAGTTCATTATTCGTCTACTGGGCGATGCATATGTCTAGACGTAGTCCATACACAGCACAGCGCGAAGCCTTCACTCCTCGTAGTCGCTTTGGAAGACCAGACTAGTGGCTACTCCCAATTGAACCCTTTGGATCCAACACATCGGCCGCCTGGCGCGTCAAAAGTTCGACAGTGCATATCGTGACGTGAGCCGGTAACTCGCCTTCGGCCTCCTGTTGCCCTGTGTACTGTACGTTGGGTATATTACTAAGCGCTCGTTACATTTTATGGGACGCCCGCAGGTCATATGCATGTAGACGGGCGGAATTTAGCGTCATGAGTGTGCAAGCTTGAAGGTTACATTGACGGACACGGAACGTAATAACGAAGAATGATGACGATACAGTAGAGCACAGCTTGCTGGTGCGACCGTCTAGTCGTTCTAGCAAGCTGTGCTCTATGATGATGGGGCCACCCGGCGACTAGTGCAGGGTCGGTCAGAACCCGGGAATCAAACCAGGAGCAACGGCATGCTGTGAACCGTACATCATAGGTATGTACCGATGGTGCTTAGGACAACTGAGAATGATCACTAGATCAGTCATATTGCCGACGGGGAGGGTAACGGTCGAGATAAATTCCTAACAGAAATTTGACGCTAGACGGACTCCTGTCCAATGCCGAGTCTAGCACGAGTAAGTAGGTCAAGACCATCCAGCTGTTCCGGGATATTGAGTCATTGACTCGTATGCAATACTCAACAGCAGTTCGCGAGAGGCGTGCCATGTCAAACCATTGTCTGTGGCACTCACTGTGGATAGCGGAACCATTGAAAACCCATAGGCCACTGGCGTTCAGTTTTGAGCGCGCTAGCTAATGCTAGACGTGAGTGTGACCCGACGGTGCGAACCAATCAGTTCGAGCGAGTTAGCAATCTTTTCGCAGTGTCAGGGAGGGGGAGAGAAGCCGGCGGAAAGTCGACAGTGTGACCTCCGAGCCTCCGACTCGTTAGCCGCGCGTATCTATTCTGTCACAGTGCCACTGAAAATAGCGTTTACACGCGGAGGTACTGGGTGGTAGTGCGAGCGCGCGATGGGGTGTAACGGGCGCCCGAAGTGGCGTACGCAATGTCGCGTGGTGGAGGTTCAGGAGGTGAGGTTTGATGAACCTAATAGTGCATATCTAAGCTTAGGGGCCTTACGCCACTTACAAAGACATTGGAAATTGCTTTAGCCCCGATGACGATAGCAGAGGATTGCAGTGTGAGTACTTACGGGCGGGAAGACGTGATCGGGAGGTGCTTGAGCGAGTGAGAATGGGGCAAGAATATGGTGAGAGTGAAATACGCAGAGAAAGCGAGACTGGGCAGGAGTACGGTTGCACGACGAAATGGGTGGCTGCATGGCTAGGTGAGGGTGCGTGCTTTAGATTCGAATACTAACTCCGAGTCCTTCGATCGCTGCTGCCACACACTTTCATGTTAGCGATTTCATGGATTTGTACACAAACCAAAAAATTTGTATGATTAGTTGCCGTCCTGTTGCTGGTGCTAGGTGATGGCGAGGCCAACAGCCAAGTTCGTCAACGCTTCGAACGCTCCGACCGGCGACGCCTTGAGCAATTCCGCGTGGGAGAGACCGTGGGAGAGACCCCAAAGTACGATACAGCCCGGGCTGAAGCAACGGCTTATACAGGCCCTTCTCCAAGGTATTGATGGTGATCCCGCGCCATGAAGAGACCCAGACGAACCCATCGACGGGAACGCACATGCCAAGAGGTTGCGCCCAAAATATGCAGCTCACCGGAGCGTATATTTTTAGGCCCTGGCGATCGGGTAAATACCGTGTTTCCTGATGGACAGTGATTATAGGCTGAGTAATGGGTTCACCAAAGCTGACTGGCACGCGGCAAGATGTATAGCGGTGCAAGTAAATCTTGCCGCAAGTTGGGGGAGAAGAGGAGTAGGGAAAATATGACATTGAAAATAAATATCGGCTCAAAGCTGACTAAGCCGCAGGAACCTGAGATCCACCTGTGGGTGATGTGTGGTGTGTGCTCGACACCTCTGGGATCTCGGGGAGGTCCGTGGCTGGTTAGCTTAGTCAGAGCCGTTCTACCCTCGAGCCTGAGGATGCGGAGTTAAGCTCCAACACCCAAATACGCTAAAGAAATAGGGAGTAGGTGGGTGAGAAAGAAAATTCTATTTGCTACTACACGCAGGTGGTAGTAGCGGAGGAAGAGAATCTCGCAAACAAAGTCTGACAGCTTGACAGCTTAGCTAATGAACCTTACTCAGCCCGACTGTGGAGTTGTGACTCGCGAGCTCGTCACTCTTCAGCACCCATGTCTCTACACGTCTTGAAGGGCAAAGCCGGATCGCGCGAATCATGAAACCCAGGCTCTGGGTGTGATACCAATGCACCCAGTGAGCCGCTCCTCTTGTTTTTCCTCAGGCACGCCGTACAAATGATATACAATCAAGCTGGCCAGTTGCTAACCCGTTGGATGCTTTCACGTCAGCGACAAACTAACCAAGCTAGAATTGGTGTCATGGATGATACGCCATTACCCACTGTTGCTATCATGAGATCAAGTACATACTTCGGCCTTCGGGTACCGCACGTAGCACATTCTAGTGCTACCACAGGCGCTTAGTCTAAGGCAGTTTGGTCTCAGCTGACCGTAACGTATTACGGGTCCGCGATTGCCCTTAGATCGCGGTGAACTTGTTTCCACACTCGGGGATTCCTGTTCGACCCTTGATTGATTAAGCTGGTCCCGTGCTTTATATTCGGCCTGAGCTCACCATGATTTTCTTGAGCCTCGACGGTATCCCCCTCCACGAGTACTTTGGTCCTCTGATTCAACGTCTTCTGGCAAGATGTACTTTTCGATTTCCACTATTGTTCTATATGTTGCCTTAATTTCGCAACTTGGACTCGTTTCCTCGGCACCGGTGTTCCGTCGCAAAGTCCATAGCCCTTCTGGTAAGAACGCTACGGCTGCTGGTAGCCCTACAGTCTCCGGGTCTGTTCCAGCAGCTTCATACACTCCAGTAGCGTCAGGCGCACCATCAGCTTCAGGCGCACCAGCCGCTCCAGCTGGTGGATCTGGTCCTAAATTTGTGATCTACACCGACAGGTCGGCATCTACTGCTAATAGCCTTCCTGCCCCTGCAGCCCTCAAAGTTTGTCACCCCTTCCTTTCGCGCTCTGTTGTTTAACGTGCTGCTTTCATGTCGTTCTCAGGGCTACACTCATTTGTGTGTTCATGCCGCATCCGTATTTTTGTTGCATCCAGGCTGACTCGTCGCCTCGTTAGATTACTGGCATTCCTTCTTCCAACTGGACCTGCAGACCAATCACAAGCCTGGTCTAGCCTTTCCGCGGCAGATCGCAAATCACTCAAGGGTCAATACGCCGCGGCTGGTATCAAGGTCATGGTCTCTGCCTTTGGAGGCACCAGTGCGCCCACCACTGAGGGAGTTGACGCGGCTCAATGTGCTCAGACCATGGCGAATTTCGTCAAGGCCAATGACCTCGATGGCATCGACATCGATTATGAGGTACGTCTATGTTGTCATGAGAATTCAGCTAGTTCAATGCCATTGTTCCCGTCAGGACCTGTCCGCTTTCAGTAAGGGGACCGCGGTTGCTTGGATTGAGACGTACATGACAACCCTTCGTAAGACTCTCCCTGTCGGACAGTTTATAGTCTCGCACGCTCGTGGGTGTTGCTCCTCTGCCTTTCATAACTGATCTTAAGTATGTGTGATGTGTTAGCGCTGGCCCCTCAGTACGTGATTTGTCAAACTTGAATCAAGTCAGTTTACTGAGGATATTGCATTAGTTTCTCCGCGGAATTCTTGAAGGGACCATACCTCCAGATTGATCAGAAAATCGGGTCGCTCATTGACTTTGTGAGGGCTCCTTCCATGTATCCTCGCGTCTGTGTTGACGTTGTTCTCCCTCTTTGCAGTATAACGTCCAGTTCTACAACGGTGAGTATCGGAGTTTATGGGATTTTATGAATTTGCTAATTAATCATTTATCTGCTAGATGGCTATGATGTGTACACGGATTGCGCCGGCCTTCTGACACAGTCACCCGCATCGTTTCCCAAGTCTTCCCTGTTTGAGATTGCAGCCAGTGGGGTATCCCTCAACAAATTGCTGATCGGAAAGCCCGTTATTGACCCCGATGCGTCAAATGGCTACATCACGCCCCAAGTACTAGGCCAATGCGTCCAACAGGCGGTCAGTAAAAAGTGGGCGGGGGGCATCATGGGTTGGCAGGTGTGTTTGGGGTACTCGCATTAGTATAAACTTCATTCCTTACTTGCTTGCCAAAGTTCAGGGACCCCCAGGGAGCAGCTGCTTTTATCGGGCCTTCGCTCGCCGCTTTTGGTCTTAGTGGCGGCTCAGGTAGCGAAGGTAGCAATGGCGGTGGTGCAAGTGGCTCAGGTGCCCCAGGCGAAGCTACCACCGACCTTGGCTCTACCACAGCCTCTACTCCCGACTCTCCACCTCCCACTCCTGTCCTTGGCTCTCCCACACCCCCCACGCCTGTCATTGGCTCTCCCACAGAGTCTACTCCCGATTTTGCTACACCCACTCCTGTCAAGTCGAAGGGTAAATCGGTGTCATCCACTGCCAGCCCTACCGACTTTAACACAGGAGCTGCCGCGGAGTCTGGATCATCCCCCACGTCCACCGACGTAGGCGCAGGTAACGCTATCCCGACTTCTTCCTTCAATAACGGCCAATGGACACCCTCCACTCCCACTCCTACCGACTTGGACGCAGGAGCCCCCGCCACGTCTCATTCCGTCAAGTCGAAGAGTAAATCGGTGTCATCCACTGCCAGCCCTACCGACTTGGACACAGGAGCCCCCACGGAGTCTCCTTCCGTCAAGTCTAAGGGTGGGTCTGGATCATCCCCACGTCCACCGACGTAGGCGCAGGTAACGCTAGCCCGACTTCTTCCTTCAATAACGGCCAATGGACACCCTCCACTCTCACTCCTACCGACTCTGACGCAGGAGCCCCCGCCGCGCCTTCTTCCGTCTCCAGTCAGAACGGCCAATGGGTCCCCCCCACTTCTATGGGCTTTGGCGGCCAGTAAGGCGAAAGGATGACGTTCCTGAACAATTCCCGTTGATGGAGGGGCGGGAGGGCGGCGGATGCTTGCGATGCCGGGGAGGGGGCGACGTTAGCCCACTCGGGGTCAGAAGCACTCTGATATAACGTATAGTGACGTAAATTACATTTAAGATTACTGAGAAAGTCTCGTAGTGACGATGCCCATGCCCTTTGCGGTATCCCAATTATGAAAAGGCACCCACTAGGTATACGGCAACATACTCCAGGAGAGGGTGAGTGAAAAGACTGGCCGCCGCGGGAGTTCGCAAGGGCTCGGCTCGGGAAGAAACTACTTCGGATGCGAGACAACGACCCGAACGACTAGCAGTCGGGCTTGAGATGCAAATAATAAGATACAAACCTCGATTACAGTCGACCGGTATCTCAATAACTTTCCAAAAATAACCCGTAAGTTACCCAACTGTCAGCCAAATACATCCTTTGCGATGTTTGATTCTTTGTCCAGATATAATTGACTTGTCATCCAAATACTGGCCCTGATGTAGAGAGGCGGAATGCCCACCCCTCTCAGGTACCTTGCATGTAGCGACCACCATAGGCTTGCCTGCAATTGAATAAAATGACATAAAAAAAGAACGTAGCTATGGTTATGCTCGCAAATGGCATATATACCTATACACTATCCCTGGTTATTATTCTTGTCCAAGGAATAACCAGTCAGACAACCTCAGGCATCACCAGCTCCTGCGTCTGCACTGACAGAGTCTGCTCCATGTTTAAGCAGCAGCTGAACAATGGCATCATTATGGTTTGATGATGCAGCCCGCAATGCGCTGCCATGCTCCCCCCCTTGGGCATTAACGTCTGCACCCTTTTCCAGCAGCAGACGAACAACAACCATGCCAATACCCAGAAATGATGCCGCTGCGGCTTGCAGAGCACTGCCATATTTTCCGCCTTGCGCATTGACATCAGCTGCGTTCTCCAACAGCAGCCGAACAACCACAAGATTACCACGATACGAGGCCGCTTGCAGTGCATTACCATACTTCCCGCCTTGGGCATTGACATCTGCTCCTTTGTGCAGCAGTAGTTGAACAACCTCCTCACTACCATTATAGGATGCTGCAGCAGCTTGCAATGCATTACCATACCTCCCCCCCTGTGCATTGACATCTCCTCCCCTCTCCAGCACAAGACAAACAAGAGCATCATTGCTGCCAAATGATGCCGCTTGCAGCGCACTGCCATACCGTCCTCCTTCTGCATCAATGTCTGCTCCATTCTTAAGCAAAAGCTGAACAACTGCATCTGAACCACTTGACAATGCCGCAAGCAGTGCACTACCATACTCTCCTCCTTGGGCATTGATGTCCGATCCCTTCTCCAGGAGCAGCTGAACAATCATAGTATGACCTTGTTCAGCTGCTGCCTGCAGCGCACTGCCAAATCGTCCTCCCTTTGCATTGACGTTTGCACCCTTTTCTAGCAGTAGCTGAACGACTGCTTCCCTACCATGAGGTGACCCTGCCGCTGCCTGCAGCGCATTGCCATATTTCCCTCCTTGCGCATTGACATCTGCCCCCTTATCCAGAACCAGACAAACAAGAGCATCTTTGCCACCAAATGATGCAGCTTGCAGTGCACTGCCATATGGTTCTCCATCTGCATTGATGTCTGCTCCATTCTCAAGTAGCAGCTGAACAACCGTGTCTGAACCACTTGACAATGCTGCAAACAGTGCACTACCATACTCTCCTCCTTGGGCATTGATGTCTGATCCCTTCTCCAGGAGCAGCCGAACAATTGTAGTATGACCTTGTTTGGCTGCTGCCTGCAGTGCACTGCCAAACCATCCTCCCTTTGCATTGATGTCCGCCCCCTTTTCTAGCAGTAGCTGAACGACCGCTTCCCCACCATGAGGCGACCCTGCCACCGCCTGCAGTGCATTGCCATATTTCCCTCCTTGCACATTGACATCTGCCCCCTTATCCAGAACCAGACGAACAAGAGCATCTTTGCCACCAAATGATGCAGCTTGCAGTGCACTACCATATGGTTCTCCATCTACATTGATGTCTGCTCCATTCTCAAGTAGCAGCCAAACAACTGCATCTGAACCCCTTGACAATGCTGCAAACAGTGCACTACCAAACTCTCCTCCTTGGGCATTGATGTCCGCACCCTTCTCTAGGAGCAGCTGAACAATCATAGTATGACCTTGTTCGGCTGCTGCCTGCAGCGCACTTCCAAATGGTTGTCCCTTCGCATTCACGTCTGCGCCCTTTTCTAGCAGTAGCTGAATAACCGCTTCACTACCATGATGCGACCCTGCTGCCGCCTGCAGTGCATTGCCCCAGGGCCACCCCTGTGCATTGACATCCCCCCCCATCTCCAGCACCAGACGAACAAGAGTATCATTGCCGCCAAATGATGCCGCTTGCAGCGCACTGCCATACCATTCTCCTTCTGCATTGATGTTCGCTCCATTCTCAAGCAGCAGCCGAACAACTGCATCTGAACCACTTGACAACGCTGCAAGCAGTGCACTACCATACTCTCCTCCTTGGGCGTTGATGTCCGATCCCTTCTCTAGGAGCAGCTGAACAATTGTAGTATGACCTTGTTCAGCTGCTGCCTGCAGTGCATTTCCATAGATCCCTCCTTGCAAATTGACATCTGCTCCTCCTTCCAGCAGGAGCCTAACGACCATGTCACTGCCATGATACGAGGCCGCTTGCAGCGCATTTCCATACTGGCCTTGCCGTGCATTGACATCTGACCCCTTTGTCAAAAGACTGCTGGATACTCTTCTCAACCCAGCCATCGACATGTAATAAATAGGAGAACATTTCATGCTATATGGATCACCCTCCCCATCTGGATTCCAAAGCCTCAGCCAATTAGAATAGACAGCATGCTCAGGTTGAAGAAGTTCCATAATCAGTCGGTGCAATGTCGGCTCCTCATCATTATCTGGCTGAGCGTGGAACATCCAGTACCGCGCTGCATATGATGAGAGTGGATAGGATGTGCGTGCAGTGTCATCTATGCAACCATGCTTGTCAAATTGCAACAGGTAGGCTAGGCATGCCTTAGCGATGAACGTATCAGCTAGTGTCTTGTTGAAATGATAATATGACATTTTGATGTTGCCTTTGCAGAGGTCCTCCGAGACAAGATATTCTCGGACAGAGAAATGTGCCAGGCTGACCTGTTCCCGCTCAGGGAACTGTGCCCGGTAGACAATGCTGTCAGTGTGGATGTCTTCTCCGTTGTGCAATCGGACGTCGGGGACCGTAATGGTGACAAGACTCGCACATATCGTCAGAACGTCATGTGGATTCCAAAGCCGCCGATTTGGGTCAAATAGGGGACCATTTTCGGTATCAGGATCTGTAGCAAGCAAATCCACAGCCTCGCTGAGTGACAATGTGCGGGCTGAGAAAGCAAGCCATTGCAGCAACTTCAGGGCATCCTGTCTATAGTCTTCGTTGATTTCCAGAAGAATCCTATCATAGGTCTCGTAAAGGGTCTTCGGTAGACAGGTGAGTGCCTTCTCGAGTGCGGCAGGGGATCGACACCTTCGCAATGCATCCAGCTGACAAACAACCCATCGAAACCTGGCCGTCCTGTCAGTCATGATCTTCCAAGAGGAGGTATGATAACTCACATCCCATCTGCACCTTTCATCAACGTCATCTTAATGGTTTCCTTCATTTCTGCCGAGCATTTACTGAACTTGATATCATTATCCAGCATCCGGGATACATGGACTTGGATATCGCCGCCAACAAGACGCTCGTCCATGAACATCTGATGTGAAACCAAGCCGCTTAGTGTTTCTTCAATATCTTGCTCCTTTCTACTCGTTGCCAGAAGGTGCAAATGGTCCAGGTTCCAACCGTGGATCTCTTCAAGCAGCTTCAAAAACTCAGGCCGACTTGGGCATTCGTCGAGGGCATCGAAGACGATGTATACGTTCTTGAAACTGCCGATGACAGACATGAGAGTTGACTTCAGCTCGTCCAGAGCTGGTGATCGGCGGCTATCCGCGTAGGCAGAGAATAGTTTCTCCAGGCTATCGGGGATGCTCGTGCATTTCGAAGACAGTTGCTCGATCAGTGCACGCAGGACGCTATGTGGTTGTATGTCTTTGCTGTGATAATCGAAATAAAAGTATGCGACTACCAGCGAGTGATTGATGAGCTCCTGGATGATGGTGGAGCTAGATGGATGCATCCGTTAGCATGATACCTAGTCAGAGGAGACATTTAATGTAATGGTTTACCATAAGACAGTTTTCCCGGCGCCGGCTGTGTGTTTATTAGCGGCGACTATCAAACAAGTATAGAACGTACGCTTGCCGTGAAGCCAAAGAAACGACTGCGCCATGCCTTTCCATTCCAGAAAACTGACTCCTTGCAGAAACCAGGAGCCCGTGTCTCCTTCCCGCTCCGTGCGGGCATTCCAGTGCCTCGGCCGATAATCAGGTGCCGACAACCAATGGTAGATTTCCTGTCGACGTTTGTCTATAGGGAATTCCGTGAGAATCAGTCAGTTTCAAGTCATCGGGCAGTAGCAATGTCGCACAGACCTTGCTTGTCACTCTCATGTTCGCCATGTACCGTCAACGCCAAATTTCTGCAAACACAATAAGGAGTGCTCCGTGTTTGAGGTTAAGCCGGGAACGTACGTTTGGTCAACGAGCAGAGCAGAAGTAAGCAGCTGATGGAACCTTTGCAGGTTGTCCAGAGTCTTTCTGACCTCACCTTGCCTGAATGTCCATGCCAGCGCTTCCTTGCGAGATGTACCTCCATCCTTGCTGTTTATCTTGTTCAAAAGACTATTCAGCTCGGCGTGACAACCCGCAAGGGCACATGGCATCCCTTCTATTCCCCCATCTTTGTCTTCCAACACATTATCCACTGTAAGTCCACCTTCGTTGATAGGTTATCCGGGATCCCCTGCGACAGCTGGGGAAATGGGCATACCGTATGTGTGTCCACTTTTAGTTTCAGCCCTGTACAAACGACCTTTGGTCTTCAACTTCTTCTTCCGGAGACTGTTCACCATGGCATGGCGACCTGTACGGCTACTTGGCGTGGAGTCTGTGCGTCCATCTTCGAGTCCTAACAGATTCTCAAGGCTTGTATCAAAAGTTTGACGGTCATAGGGCGTATTGAACGCCGCAATCAAAGTCGGCAATCGGGCAGTCGTTTTGGTTTCCTCATCCTTTATAAGCTCATGGATAGCACTGAGTACCGGAACCAGTCTGGCGACCTCATCACTGAGCTGATTCATGTCTTTGGACGCATTCTTATATGTAGTGCCATACGCAGAGCATGTGCTGATAACCGCTTTACCGAGCTGAACAACGGCAATGACGCTTGCTGAGTGGCCTGATGAGCATGGGAGTAGAAAGAAAACGAGTATCAGCGACTTGCCTGCTACTCCCAGGCCTGCCAGAGCTTCGGCCATTGGGTCGAGTCGATGGCTGTGGGTACACTTGGCCAGCGCTGCCATCTTTTATTCAGATATCAACGCTTACCGTGTGGCAATGCATCGTGAGAGTCGATCGGAGCCAATATCAGCACTGCCTTGTGTGGCTTCTTTCCAGTATTTTCGGCGATGGGAATGAGTCCTTTCAGAGTTCCTTTCTATAAACCGCAGGCCTCTCATGCTTGCCCACAGCCTAAGTGATGGCTTTAGCGCCTCCGAGTCGATTCACAGTTGGTACTTTCGCAAGCAAATGCTGCAAGCACGCGTCGACAGAAAATAGAACTGGTGCATTTATATAAAAGGATCCCCGTTGACTAAGCTGTTTGTTTCGGCCGGCGAAAACTACGGTACAGCAAACGCCGCCCGACTTGACTCAAGTGGCCGGAGCTCCGGTGCAATTGGGTTGGATACAGCACTGCACCTCGTTCTCCATCACCCAACTGAGTGCTGTACTCTCTGCTGAGTCTAACTTTATCGCTTTCAAACTGAATGAGTTTGTGGCTCACGTCTCTGCTCGGCGTGGAACACAGCACTCATTTTCACGCACAGTCTGTTCTCCCCGAGGCGGCATTTGAGGTCTGAGGCCTCTCCTCTCCGGCTCTCATGTGTATCGTCGCGGAAAGGTGTCCGTCACACACGAACAGAGTCTCACAGCAAGAGGCAGTGAGTGGAAAACATTTCGATTCGCGTGGCATCTCTCTCTGCCTTATTCCTCGCTCGCCTCCGCACGATGGTAGACAAGGCTATCAGTGCGTATCAGCAGGTATGCCACACTGCTTTCCAACGCCTAAGGCTTTCATCTCGTTCACTCACCTGGGTGCGACGCTATGAGCAAAGTTGTTGAATTATAATTGCGAAATTCTAGGGGGCGATCTTGATGAAAGAAACACTCCCTGCTGTACTCTTATGTTACATTGCTGTGGTGGCTTGCACGAGTGCAAACCCCGTGCCCTACCTCGCATGTTCCCTTCTAAACCTGACGCTCTAGGGTTTCCACCGAACGTACGCTAACAGGGTTGTTTTTTCGCTCAAGATACTCAGCATATGGATGCGGGTCTAACGCCCCTAATGAATACATTTCCACTGGTCTCGGTGGCCGCCAGCCGCAGTGCCGCCAAGCCCTTAAGCAGGATTCGGTCCTTATGCTGCTGTTTTATCACTGAGTACGGATCAGGGGCTGTCCGGTGCGACCGCACATACCTGTTCGGTGTAACATTTGTCCATTAGTACATTGAGCCGCAGCTCCATCGGAGTAGCGCCCCTGAATCTGGATCCTAATATCCCCTGATCTGGTCAAACCTCCTAGCTATCGCCACCACATCGCCACCACATCGCCACCACATCGCAACCCTTGCCCAATGTCATCATCGTAAGTTGTAACAATGTCCAGTCTAAAAAACGTAAACACAGAATACGACACCTCCTTTAGATCAACGAAATACATACATCCAGGAGAATTGATCGACCAAGTCATCGACCACTTGCACGATGACCCACCCTCTCTACGAGCATGTTGCATCACTTGTCGCGCATGGGTCCCCAGTGCACGGTTTCATATATTCCATGACATTGTGCTCTCCGCTGAGCATGCCGACGCACTCGCCGTGCTTCTGGAAACTAGCCCGCATATTTCCCCCTTGGTCAGGTCGCTAACCATTAACGGACACCTGGATAAGATGCACAAAGGGTTGGACTACTATCTGGAGGCGGTAATTCCCGCAATTGCTCCCAAATTGACAAGACTGAAGACCCTTCGAGTCGAACGGGTGACCTTAGCTAAGCAGCACCCAAAGGTCCTGTCTGCATTAATTCACAACTTCTCTACTCTCCAAGAATTGCACATTTCAGTAGTCCTCTTCAACAGATTCAGAGACCTTGCAGCACTCATAGTTGCGCATCCATTCCTAGAATGCCTGGATCTCGGAGCCATATTGTGGAACTTCAAGTCGGTGACAGCGGAAAGTCATGTGTTTCAGGAGTATCCTGCCTTGCACTCACGATTACGGTGCATAAAATGGCACTCCATATCTCTCAGTGTGATTGATTGGCTGTCAGCTTACTATCATGTCCTGCCTGTTCATACGGTCACTCAAATATCCTACATTTCCATCCATGAGCTTCCCCAGATGGCGAGGCTTCTCCAACTCATCGGATCTTCCCTTGAACATGTCGCCTTCTCCATTAGTCAAAGGTCTCCCGGTATGAAATTTCCCTTTGTGGAAGCTTTTATCTCCCACTGACACCATTTTAGAGAAACCAAAGATGGATGTCTTATCATCAAACACAGGATTACGCACTCTAACTTTCAACAGCATTTTGCTGAGTCTAGAATATCCACGGACTTATGCATGGCTTCCTGTATTGCTCTCCCAGGTCACATCCCATTACATTGAGGAAATATCATTTGGTTTGAACTGGTACCAAGTCAAGCTAATAGAGACAGTGGATCTAAAGCTGGTACAGGATATCATCACCAAGCCTGTTTTCAGTGGACTGAAGAGAGTCATTTTTCAATGGTATGGTGGTGTGGATCCTGTGGAGGGCAGCCAAGCAATTAGGGCGCAAATGGACCAACTCAATAGAATGGGACTACTTGTCTTCCGCCATGAATAGTGCATTTAGCATTCAGATAGGGCTATTACTTGTAGCCAGAATAGATATACACCAAGACAGTTGAAACTTGTGTGTCATTGTAAATAACCTATGTACATAGTTGCTTAGCTAATGCCAGTGGGCCCCTTAGGGACCCACTGTACAGTTCATGGGTGGCAACCATCTGGCGGTTCCCAATCGCATCTTACCTTACACTGTCACTATGTAGCATCCAGAATACCACATATTGGTCAAGTCTGTCTGCCCTTGTGACACAAGGTTTAAGATACACATCTTTACACCTTTTTGAACTATCCTGTGGTTGATTGCCATGCAACCAACCAAATGTGGATTTGGAGCAATCTTGAAAAAGATCGCTGCATTGACAACCAAACATCGTTGAGACCCTCCAGTACACCCTCTACTTTTGGCTGGGAGTGTGATGATTTGCCTGGACCAAGAGTCCATGACACCAGAAGACAGAGAGATCATAGACCTCACCACACTGGTCTCCCCAATCGAAGGCAAGGAAAACCTCAACCACATATCGCCAAGTGTGGTCAAGGATGAGACACCGCTGGGTGATAAGCCAGCCAATCCCCACTACCCATGAACAAAGGTAAGGGAAGAGAAGTTTCACTGTCATCAGATGGCAGAGCATCATGTTCAAGACAGGCTCAAAGTTGACACTCTGGCCACCACTCAAGGACTCAAGCGACAACCATCGTCCCCTACGGGGGACGACGACACAAAATATGAGCACCTGACGATGGTCAGGGCTCAGAATACTCGAGCTCGAGCCGAAAGAGCTCAAGGACATACACCCTCGACAATGAGATGGCTGAGGCAATGGCCAACCAAGTGCAGGACATGTTGCACAGGAACACCCTCATGGGCCATAAGCATGAGCATATTGCGTTGTGACTCACTAATATAGGGACTGCCCTAATGCAGTTCAGCAAGGAGCTCCACGAGATCGAGGAGATCCGGCAACAGGATGCTGCCACATTGGAGGATGTCCAGACAGCCCTTCACTTGTGTGGGGAACACAGGACACTGCACCAAAACTCACGCCAGTCAACAGCTAGTGAATGTGGCCAAGTCGCTGAAGAACAGCACTGAGAAGAACAAGACTGGCAGCAAATGCCACTGCCAGCCGCCCCAGTCCAACAAGAAGTACAGTTCAGAAATGAACTCCACAGGGAACCAGTTGCCCCCACAGGCAACCGTAAGACAATCCAACAGATCATCAGGGAGCAAATTGCCTCAGAACCAGATTTTGAAGGAAAAACAGAGAGCTTGGAGCTTGAAGCTGCACACTGGGAACAAAAGAAGCCACTGCTGTGTGCTGCTGCACATGGGGGCCCTCGAGCTGCTAGCAAAGAACGCCAAGGAAGCAGTGGCTCAAGGCCACACCGCTCAGCAACCTGACGAGCAGCTCGCATGTACCGTACAGGAAGCACGACAAGCGCATGCAGCCTACAACAGCAGGCTGCACATCCGCAACATGGGACTGACAGGGGACACCTGTCACAGGCCTCCCCCAGATCCAAGAGCACAAAATGCTACAGCTCACAAGCCTGACCTATGCCCAGGCCCCATTAGGGCATACAACAGCCTGCCCTGCATGGTGTCAGCGCAGGCTTGCGCTGGTACCGGCGCTGTCAGCGCAAGCGTGCGCTGGTACTCGTCACTGTCAGCACACGCTTGCGCTGGTACCAGCGCTGTCAGCGCAGGCGTGCGCTGCTCACATTCCAAGGTAAAGTTTATGTTCCAGATGTCCAGGACCTCAGGCGACGAATTGTCGTCCAGCACCACGATTTGCGGGTCGCTGGTCATCCTGGGTGATGGAAGACCCTTGAACTTGTCTCACAAAATTACTGGTGGCCCCACATGTCGCAGTATATTGGCGAGTACTCCAAAACGTAATTTGTGCTTGCGAACAAAGGCATGAAGGCAGCCACCCCTAGGTGAACTCCATCCACTCCCTGTCCCTGAACTGCGCTGGGACACAATCAGTGTTGACTTTGTTGTGGAACTGCCTGATGCACATGGCTATGATGCTGTGATGAATTGTTATGACCATGCCGCTCAACCATTTCTGCCACCTCCGGAACACCTCTGCAGAACCTCCAACTCATTTCCGCATCCTCCGCATCCCACAACCTTCGACCCCTTGTTCTTCAGTACCCCTGGTTGACTCTACTCACCGGCCTCCGTACTCGACCCTGAGCACAGCAAGTTACCATTTCCGTATTTCCATTTGTTCCAATGCCCATTGTACTTACGCACCTTTGTTCTTTTGCCATTGTTCTTACTCTACCCTGCACCCCCTTGTTATCCCCTTGTTCGGCATTAGTTACTTACCCCGTATGTCTATCCGATTCCCGCTCCCTCTGGAATTTGCTTAGTACTACCCTATTACCTGTTGTCTCAGCTCTTTGTATAAAACCCCCACATGTATGTCTCCATTTCTGCAATCAGATAATCGACTTCAATACGTGAATCCCTTCGCACCATCGCCTGTTCTTAGCACAGCGAGTTTTGCAAGCTCTGTCTCCCTCTCTCTGCCTTAGATACTCTGTCTTCCGCCTCTTCCGAGCTCTTTCTTCTGAGCTCCGACCCTCAGCACTCTCTTCCTGACTTCTGCCTTCTCCGACATCCGGAATCTCAAATACTTAGGACGATAGTTTATGAGGGGTGCAACGCATAAGTTGAAGCCATTGTCCTTTCTAGTTCCAACCTCTGGGATTTCCGATATGTAACATGAATGTAGTGGATTCCATCTCCAAGTGGGCACACTTCATCCCCACCAACACCACAATCACTGCAGCTGGAGCAGCATGAGTTTTCCTACACCACGTCTGGAAGCTGCATGGCCTCCTGTGAACAGTGGTGTCAGATAGTGGGGTCCAGTTTGTGCGCGAATTCACTCGTGAGCTTTATCAGCTGCTGGGGATTCACATCGCAGCCTCCACAGCATACCACCTGGAGACTGATGGACAGATGGAGCGACTCAATCAAGAGCTGGAGCAGTACCTTCGCCTCTTTGTCAATGAGTGACAAGATGACTGGGATGACCTCTTGCCCATGGCCGAGTTCCAGTACAACAACCATGTGCATGCTTCCACTCGTCAATCGCCCTTCATGCTGGACACTGGGCGGCACCCACGAATGGGCTTCAAACCACATCAACCGCCATCGAACCTTGAGTCTGTCAATGAATTCAAGGAATGCATGGAGGAGTCACTGTCAGAAGTGAAGTCAGCACTGGCAAAGTCGAAGGAGGACATGGCGACATACTATAATCGCCGACGTGAACCAGCACCTACATTTTCGCCCGGTGACAAGGTTTACCTTGATCCAAGTGATATACACACCACCCGTCCTTCTAAAAAGCTAGCTCATCGGCGACTTGGCCCCTACATTGTCGAATGCCAAGTTGGGTCACAAGCCTACCATCTCTGCCTCCTGAGGTCTCTGAGTCACCTCCACCCCGTTTTCCCTGTCATTAAGCTCACTCCTTCTCCATCCGATCCAATCCCCAGTCGGCAACCATCCCCACCACCTCCACCCATGCTTAGAGAGGGCGATGAGCACTGTGAAGTCGAACAGGTGTTAGACAGTCGCATGTGAGCAAATCGCCTCCAGTTCCTCATCAAGTGGAAGGGGTATGGCTATGAAGAGAATTCTTGGGAAAATAAGGGCGATGTCCAAGCTCCTGACCTCATTGCCGACTTCTACCATTCACATCCAGACACCCTTCATCGCATCCACTCCTTGGAGGCTGTCACCTTTCAGAATTGCATCCCTGTTCCACCAGTGGGATTTCATGCGTCAGGTCACCGCATTCTAGAGGGGGGGTGATGTCAGGGGAACACCAATCACACACTGCTTTATCGTGATGTGCATTATTGCAGTGCGCATTATCGCATGCATTATCACAGTGTGCCTTATTGCATGCATTATCGCAGTGCACATTATCACATCCCCAATCACACACTGCTTTATCACATGCATTATCGCAGTGTGCATTATCACATGCATTATCGCATGCATTATCGCAGTGCGCATTATTGCAGCATGCATTATTGCAGCATGTCGTTGGTGGCCCCTGAGCTTCTCCTAGCCTTTGGCATCCTTCTGCCTTGTGTTCTGTTTATTTCCCTTCCTGTTCCAGCCCCTTCCGACATCATTCCTTCCTTATCTGTCCAGCCCTGTTATCGCTGGCATGATTGCTTATGTAACTCGGGCATTCGGTGATCGGGGTCGTAGTTAGGTGGCAAAGGGGTTCCTTAGAGTTTTCTCTTTGGATCCCCCTTTGCCAGGTATGTCTGTGTCCTGTATATAGTTCTCTATCTTACTTTGGATCCCCCTTTGCCAGTTTGCCGCTTGAGTGTAGAGTGTCTGCCTAGGTTTCCCTTATATGGGGCCTTGGCCGTAGACTGCGCTGACACCAGCTTTTGAGCCGTTGGTGATAACCCAGGTGGGTTCTGGGTTCCATGCGTCAACTGGACGCAGGATCAGGGCCTTACAGGCCAATTCCTTAATGCTTTGCCAGCATTTGTCAAGAAGCAGGGTCCATTCGAATGGACGGTTGTTATGCATGCAGCCCAACAAGGGGGTTGTGTATGTGCTAACATCCGGCATGTAGTGTGGCAGGTATTGTACCAGCCATGTGCTGCATCTTGTCCTCATCTGCATGTACACCTTGGCCATTGATGATGTGGCCAAGGCACTCCATTCTTATGGAATAGAGATCTACATTTTTCTTGGTTAGGAAAAGGTGGTTCTTCCTCAGTCTGTCAAAGACTATGTGGTGGTGTTCCTCGTGCTTCTGTATCGAGAGTGAGAATATGAATATGTCATCCACGTATACATGGACAAAGCAACCTATCCAGTCACAGAAGATTGCCATCATCAGCCATTGGAATGGCGATAGCGCATTGCAATCTCCCATTTATATCACTTGGCTCCTGAAGGTGCCAAGGATCGTAGCAAAGGCGGTCTTTGCTATGTGATCCAGGTGAATCAAAATCTGCTCATTTGCTTCAGACATATCTGTCACAATCCTAACCCAAAACATTACTCACTGCACCTCTCTCAACCCTTTCACCTGCAATACATCCATGCCACTACCCTTCAGACTCCACCCTTGATCACGCACAAACACACATGATCCACCACAGCATCCCATCAACCCGCAGACATGCAGCCGATCTGGCGACCCACAAATCCACCCCTGAACCGAGACAAAGCCTGAGCCCAAGACGCATTGATCTGTGGAGTAACTCGATGGCTAGCCCGTTGTTACACGACCGTGCATTTCCGACTTCCGACCTTCAGTTCTGCAACACTTTCCGCCCCTCCGATATTTCCAACATTCCGCCCCTTGTTCTACTCCCTTGTTCTTTCGACTCTATTACTCGGACCCACCGGACCCACTTCATCGTTCATCAAGACCATATGTCCGGCCCTCCTTGTGTTTCGTTGTCAGATATGTTTTCCCGACCCCTTGTTCTTCGCCATTGTTTTACCTTACCCTGAACCCCCCTTGTAGTCCCATTGTTCCCAGTTGGTTAGTTCCCATGCATTGTCTACCCGACTTCCGCTTCCCCCAGAATTTGCTTAGTACCATCCCATTACCTGTTGTCTCAGCTCTTTGTATAAAAGCCTGTCATGTATGTCTGTTATTCTGCAATCAGATAATCGCCTTCAATACTTGATTTCCTTCGCTCCATCTCCTGTTCCTAGCACAGTGAGTCTAGCAAGACCTCTGTCTCTCCGCCTTCCGTTTTCCGCCTCCGTTCCGCCTCAAGTTCTGACCAACCTTTAGTTCAGTACCTTCCGACTTCCGACTCATTCCGAAATACCTAGGACGATAGTTCATTGGGGGTGCAACCTACATGTTGAAGCCACTGTCCTTTCCAGTTCCGACTTAGCGGAAATCTCGATACGTAACACCCGTCCCACACATCCTCCCCTTTCTGTTTCTTTCTTTCTCCCCTTTCTTTCGAAAAAACATGTCTCACCTCTGATACCTTTAATCACACACATCCCTTCCAATTATCTCACTTCTGATGCTTTTAACTAAAACACACTCCATCCCAATCCGCATGACACGTACCCACTGCAGCACCCGGCGCACTGACCCCTGAGCCGCATACACATGTACACCTACATGTCCATTCCCTTTACATTGTAGCACATTCCACACAACAGATAAATAGCTATGCTATGTATCGTACCCCGCCAGTTAATTGAACTCACCCATTTCACATAAATCTTCACATTGAAAGACACTGCTCGCACTGCATCTATCTCATTGCACACTTATCCTGTGCAAGCTATCTCCTTTAAAAACAACTATATACCCTCGTTGGTCAGAATACCTCTCTCAGTTCAACCTCGCCATCTGTTTCCGACCTGGTCGCCTCGGAATGAAGCCTGACTCTCTCACTAGACGATGGGACGTCTACCTTAAAGAGGGGAATAGCGACTATGGACTTGGCTTCAGCTTATGTGCTGCGCCGACCCTACGCACGAGTCCCAACTTCGGAGGTAAACGAATAAGAGGCAAGGTTTGGCTCAAGAGGCGAAGGCTTAGAAACTTACTAAGGATCAAGAGGTACGATAGTTGATTTTCAGACTGAGGAGTAGGAATGCATACAGGGGGGTTTATATATGAGCGAGAGTAAGGGTCAGGGGCGAGCATATTCGGAGGGGGTCAGGGCGAGGTCAGGGCGAAGTCAATATACGAATGATGCATGATGGAACGGGATCAGTAACTAAGGGGATTTGGGCATGGGATCAAGGTCGGATATGAGCTCAAGCTCGGGCTCAGGCTCGGGCGCAGGATTAGAATCACAAGTACTCGGGCATGAGTATCACAAGGCTCGGGCTCGGAAAAAGGGTTGTACTGGTAAGTAACCGGCCAAAGGCTGGGTCCTTACAGATACGTAACAGATACCTTGCCTGTGGGGATGATCTCGTTCCCTACACAGATCATCCCTGGACTTGAGAAGTCCAAGGTGATGCCAAATCTCCTTAGGAATGGCATCCCCAGGATCACATCATAATATTTGATGTTGGATATGTTGAAGTACTCCATGTAAGTTTCACGACCAAATTTAATGGTCGTGTTTGTTCCATAGTTGATTGTGGAGCGACTGCCTATGCAGGCTAATTGCTGTTGGGTGCATTTATGCTCCTGCACCAAAATCAAGCATAATATATTCAATTTGTTGTATGGTGTTCCAATCTCTTCTCACATTGTTCTTGTACCATGCATCCATTTCTCTGATTATTTTCGAAATTTCCCAGTCACTCCCTACCTCTCCATTTCATTTTGTTATTTCTATTTTCACAAGCGGCTGCACCCAGCGGAGTCTGAAATGACTTCGATGAGCTCTTGGGCGCTAAAGGGCCGGGTAGTAGTACATGCACAGTGAGACAGATTTCCCCCTCTCTCAGTGACAACTAAATTCACTGAGAGAGGCAAGTAAATTAGTCTAGTGTTCTTTCGATTTATTGACCTAGAAATCCTCTGTAGTGAATTAATTTCTAGGTAGTGTATAATATATTTATAGTGACAACTAAATTCACTGAGAGAGTGAATTTCTAGTCTATTCTTTTGAACAACAAGTCCATACCTACTGCCTATAATCCCTGTCTACTACAATTGCAGCGCAATTGGCTAGTCCAGGGCGAATGTTTTCATCCCTGTAGCACATGTGAACTCGGGGGATAGCAGCGCCCCTTCACTCCCGCTATCAAGCAGGCAGTGGGCCTTCACACCATTTATTTCTCAGTACCCCAAGAGGGCATGGTTTTTGTTTTGTGGCTGTGTTGGCCATGTCCAGTGTTTGCTTTAATGGTGATACACCAGTGTGGCCACCTTGTCTGGTGTGTCTGATGTGTGGGTGGCCATGACTTTTGTGGCGGTTTCGTCCTTCAGCGCGATTCTGATTGCACTGGATCTGTAGGTGGTCATGTTATCTTCCACCTCTTCATCCCATTCATAGTATTGGGATGTTTGGGTTCCCACTCATCAGCGGGCATGTCTCTGTTGTCCAGAGACTCATTGGGTTGGGGCTCACCCTCCCCCTCTTCATCAATCTGCTGAAGAGAATTTTGCTCGGGATCCGGATCCGGATCCTTGTCATCATTATTGTGCCTTGGGGGATGGTTGTAACTGTTGTTACGTATCGAGATTTCCACTAAGTCGGAACTGGAAAGGACAGCGGCTTCAACTTATAGGTTGCGCCCCCGATGAACTATCGTCCTAGGTATTTCGGAAATGAGCCGGAAGTCGGAAAGTACTGGACCAGAGGTTTGGTCGGAACTTGAGTCGGAACTGAGGCGGAAAGCGGAAGACCGAGAGACTGAGATCTTGCTAGACTCGCTGTGCTAAGAACAGGAGATGGAGCGAAGGAAATCAAGTATCGAAGGTGATTATCTGATTGCAGAATAACAGACATACATGAGGGGGTTTTTATACAAAGCGCAGAGCAACAAGTAATGGTGTTGTACTAAGCAAATTCCGGAGGAAGCGGAAGTCGAGTACAATGTGTGGGAACTAACTTATTGGGAACAATGGGACTACAAGGGGGGTTCAGGGTAAGGTAGAACAATGGCAAAGAACAAGGGGTCGGAAGAACATATCTGACAACGAACTACAAGGGTGACCGGATATATGGTTTTGATGGATGGCGAGGTGGGTCCGGTGGGTCCGAGTAATAGAGTCGAAAGAACAAGGGAAATGTACAAGGGGCGGAATGTCGGAAATGTCGGAGGGGCGGAACGTTGTGGCGGAACTATTGGAGAGGCGGAATGTATGGCGGAACTGAGGGTCGGAAGTCGGAAATGAACGGTTGTAACAGTATCTCCCTTCTAAGGTCGAGCCCCGCGAGACCACAAGTCGGAATCACGTGACCTGTGAACAAACGCGTCGGAGTTTTGAAATATAGGCGGGAAACAAGACGCGTCTTCTGTTTACTCCATCATGAGCTCTTCAGTCGATTTCTCTAAAATGTCCAGTGCCGAGATGAAGCAGCACTTTGCTGATATTCTTGCGCAGAAGGAACTGGCCGAGAAGCGCGAGGCCGAGGAAGCCGCGCGGAAAGAGAGGGAGCGGCTGGAGGAGGAGCGCAAGGAACTGGAGCGTCGGGAGCAGGAACGGAAGGAGAAGGAGGAGCGTGACCGTAAGCGTCGCGAGGAGGAGTCGCGCGCCCGTGAAGAACAACGGAAACGGGATGCGGCCGAAAAGGCTGCGGAAGAAAAGGCCGTGGCGGAAAAGGCAGGGAGGTTCCGGGTGAGTCGGAAATGTCGTGGGGAGGTTCCGGAGCTCACAGAGAACTGCCAGAGAGTTGCCGATTCCGAGGGGGAGTCGGAAGCGGAAAGTACGCCGACTCCAGAGGGCAAGGGGAAGCAAAAAGAAAGTGCTCCCATGCCGAACGTAGTTGAGGAGCGGAAACGGAGGGCGGACGAGTTCCAGCAGGCTCGGAAAGAGAAACTGGCTCGGATACTGGAGTTGCGAGAGCTGGGGCCGGAAAATCCTGCGACCCGGAAAAGGAAGACCAGGGACGGTGAGGAGGAGAAGGCTCCTTGCGATACGTGTGAGGTCAAGGGCCTGGAGTGCGTGTGGTCGGAAAATCCGCGGGAGACGGCCTGCGAACGGTGCCGGGACAAGAAGTGCCGTTGCGTGGTGGATGGGTGTGCCGCGAGGGTGGAGCGGAAACGGCGCAGGGTTGAGACCGAGGGGCCTGAAACCCCCAAGTCAAAACCGGGACCAAGCGGGAAGAAGGCGGAGGGGTTTCCGGTGACCGGAACATCGGAGACAGCGGTGCTGAACCGCTTCAGCATGGCATCTCCGCTGCTAGACATCGCGGAGTCGCTGAGGGGGATCCGGAAAACCCAACGCGGGATCCGGAAACTGCTGACGGATATGGCGGTGGTTCAGGAACAGCAGTTGCTGTCGTTCCAGAACCAGATGACCGTCATGTCGGCGGTCCTGGAGCAGTTCAAGCGCGAGTACCGGTGGCGGAACGAGATGGTCCGGGAAAGGATGGAACCGCGGGTGCAGGAGGAGAACGGGGCGGAAACGAGGGAACGGGTAGACACGGAGTTGGTGGTCGTCGAGGTAGAAGGGTCGGAAAAGGATCCGGAAGCGGAAAGGGAGGTCGAGGCGGAGACCATGAGGGAGGAGTAGATGTCGAAAAACCTGTAGATAATTTCTTGAAGTGTCGGAAAATAGGATATCGGAAGATTAATCGTTTTTTTTTTTTTGATAAATGTCCTGAGAACTGTGAAAGCAATGGTGTCGGAAATGAGGTCGGAAATGAGGTCGGAAATGACTAGGGCGCGGGAATGGGGCCAGGCTTGTCAGGATATGACTTGTGGAAATCAGAGACGAGGTCAGAGGCGTGGTCAAGTTCCGTGGCGGAAATCCACGAAGTCTCTTCGTCAGTGTTTTCATAGCCTGCCCACTTGACTAGGTACTGGAGTTGGCAGCGGTATCTTCTGTCGAGCTTGGAGTTGAGAATTTCCGAAATCTCATATTCCGGTTCTCCGTCGATGACGACTGGCGGAGGCGGAGGTTGTTCTCGATTCGGAATTGTATTCGGAACTGCGGGTTCAAGCATGGAGACATGGAATACCGGATGTACTGCGCGCATATTGTCAGGAAGTCTGAGGGTGAAAGAACGACTGCCGGCCTTAGCGATGATCTCGTAAGGACCGAGGTATTTCTCAGAGAGCTTCTTCGAGGGGCGAGTGGTGCGGAAGTTTTCCGCTTTGACAAAGGCTTTGTCGCCTATCTCGAATGCCGGTTGCGGAAGGCGTTTCCGATCGGCGGAAGTTTGGTATCTCTTCTGGGCAGCGGTAATGTTCTCTCGGAGGTGCTGGTGAAGGTCGTCAAGTTCCACAACGAAATCTCGGGCTCTTGCAGAGGCGAGGTCGCGTTCAGGGTGGATGGCGAGATTCGGGTGGTAGCCCTTGTTGGCATAAAAGGGTGAAATTCCGGTGGTAGCGGAAGGCGCGTTGTTGTAGGCAAATTCCGCGAGCGGAAGAAGGTCGGACCAATTGCTATGTTGGTAGTTGCAATAGACGCGGAGATACTGCTCAAGGGTCTGATTAGTACGTTCCGTCTGTCCGTCTCCTTCGGGGTGATAACCGGAGGTGAAGTGGAGTTTCATGTCGAGAGCCTTGCCGAGCGTGCGGAAAAAGGATGACACAAATTCGGATCCACGGTCGGAAGTGACATGGGAAGGTATTCCGTGCTTGGAAAAGACGTGGAGCACAAAGAGCTGTGCGAGCTGGGCGGAAGTTATGGTGTCGTAGGTCGGAATAAAGATGGACTGCTTTGTGAGGCGGTCAACGATCACTAGAATGGTATCATAGCCAGATGACTTAGGAAGTTTCTCAATGAAATCCATGGATATCGAATTCCACGGTTGTTCCGGGATCGGAAGTTGCTTCAGGAGGCCGTAGGGTTTGTGACGTTGAGGCTTGGCTCGCATACAGGTGGTGCATGACTTGCAGTAGTCTTGGACCATCGTGCGGAGGAGAGGCCAAGTATAGGTACGTCGGATTATGTCGAGGGTCTTGTTCTGGCCTTGGTGTCCTGAGAGCGGATGATCGTGGCTTTGCTGGAGCACGCGAAGTCGTAGATCGTTGGTGTCCGGAACGTAAATCCGGGACTTGTACCGGAGAAATCCGTCGGAATCGAGGGACCATCCAGGACTGGTGCGGTCATCGAGGTGGGCTGCGGAGGTGGGGTCGGAACGGAGTGCGGATCGGATGTCGGAATGGAGAGACTCGGTGTCCATAATAATTGAGGCGCGGAGTAGTGGAAACTGCAATGCTGTGGCACGCAGGGACGATGCCAGTTGCTCAGTGGAGAATACTGGGCGGAAATTGTGCGGATTAACGCTGGCATAGTCGCTACTTCCCTCTTTTGGGTAGACGTCCCAACGTCTAGTGAGCGCGTCGGGTTTTGCTCCGAGCTTTCCGGGGCGGAAACGGATCACCATGTTGAACTGTGAGAGGTATTCAGACCAGCGGACTTGACGGCGAGTCAAAATCTTAGTGGTTGCAAAATACTCAAGGTTCTTATGATCCGTTACAACGTCGACCGGATAAGTTGGACCTTCGAGGTAATGTCTCCAGATTTTGAAGGCTTCGAAAATCGCAAGTAGTTCCTTATCGTGGACGTCGTAGTTGAGTTCCGCGGCGGAAAACGTGCGGGAATGAAAGGCGATCGGATGAATTTCTCCGTCGTCGGGTGAAATGATGGAAAGAATGGCGGCTAGCGCGTAGTCAGAAGCGTCGGTTTCGAGTACAAGTTGGGCATCAGGAATCCAGAAACCGAGTATGGGAGCCGTGGTGAAGGCCGATTTGAGAGCTTCAAATGCGGAACGGCATTCCGGTGTGAAATTCCATGGGGCACCCTTCCTGGTGAGACGCGTGAGCGGAACAGTAATGTCGGAAAAATTATAAATGAAACGCCGGTAAAAGTTGGCGAAGCCAAGGAAAGACTGCACATCCTTAACACGTCGGGGTTCCGGCCATTCTTGAATTGCCTTGACCTTGTCCTCTGCCATGGTAAGACCTGTTGGAGAGAGGATGTAGCCGAGGTATTCGACCGTGTCGCGATGCCATTCGCATTTCTCTGCTTTTGCGTAGAGATGGTGTTTGCGTAGGCGGCGGAGTACTTCGCGGACATGTTCCCGATGTTTTTCCGGTGTGTCGGAATAGATGAGGATGTCGTCAATGTAGACTAGAACGCATACGTCGAGGAGGTCGGAAAATACGTCGTTCATGAATCGCTGAAAAGCGGCGGGAGCGTTGGTTAGACCAAAAGGCATGACAGTCCACTCAAAGGCACCATAGCGGGTGCGGAAGGTGGTCTTCCACTCGTCACCTTCCCGGATGCGGACAAGGTGATAAGCGTGCCGGAGGTCAATTTTGGTGTAGATCTTCGCCCTGCGGGGAGTGTCGAGTAAGTCGGAAATGCGCGGAAGCGGATATTTGTCCTTTTAGTGAGGGCATTGAGTCCGCGGAAATCGACGCAGAGGCGGAGAGATCCATCCTTCTTCTTGACGAAAAGGACCGGAGCGCCGTGCGGAGACAGCGAAGGGCGGATAAAGCCCATGTTGAGATGTTCATCGACGAACTCTCGGAGAGTCAGGAGTTCACTTTGCGAAAGGGAGTAGATCGGTCCAAGGGGCGGAGATGCTCCTTCTTCCAATTCTATCTTCAAGTCGTAAGGTCGATGTTCAGCAGGTTTGTCGGCTTTGGCCTTATTGAACACGTCCGGGAAGTCACGATATTCTTCCGGAACTGAGCTCATGTCGACCGGGGCGGAAGTCGAGGCGGAACGAGCCTTGACTGAAGCCGAATCGGAGAGGTGAAGCTGGAAAACGGTCGTATCATCTTGCCGTTGCAATACGCGGAAAGCGGTGGCGGAAACGAGCGCAATTCGAGGGGCTTCGAGGGGCGGAGGTGCTAAAGCGGGACCGGAGTGCGGAACTGAATCCACGAGCGGAGTTGCAGAAGAGGCCTGAGCCATCTTTGCGGACGACGTCGGAATAGACGAAAGTTGATCCGGGGTACGGAACTGTATTTGACCCAATGCCCAGTTAATCGACGGATTATATCGGGTGAGCCAATTGTGTCCTAGTACAACGGAGCAGCTAGCATCTAGCGGAGTAACGTAAAACGTAACTTCATGGTTGTCCCCAGTAGCGAAACGGATAGACAGATCCACAACTTGGGAAATTCCCGTGTTGGAAGACCCGTCGAAAAGGCGGAGCGGAATAGTCGGAATGTTGCGGGTCGGAAGTTTATGTTTCAAAACAAAGTCGGAATCGAGGAAACAATGAGTCGAACCGGAGTCGACCAGTGCTGTGAACGGGGGTGCGGAAATGGTGTCGGAAGTGAGCGGAACAGAGAGAGAGTCGGAGGACGAAAGAGCGGATGCGTTGAGTTTAACCTCGTTTGTCGCACGAATGGGGTCAACACAGCCCTCAGCTCGTGCGGAGGCCGGAGGACTGCTGACTATTTTTTTGAATCCGCAGCGGGAACCGCTTCGGATTTCTCTTCCGTCTTTGCTGCGCGGCCCTTGGCCTTAGCAGCGGAGGCGGAAGCGCGAGTGCAGTCGCGAGCGACGTGACCTCCTTTGCCGCAGAAGAGGCAAAGGTTGTTGTCCATGCGACGCTGGCGTTCTACAGGGGTTAGTTTTCCGTCTTTCCCAAGTTTGTCGGAAAGATCCGGGGTGCTCTTCCGGGCGTTGGTGTTAGAACCAGAGGCCTGGTTGTTCCGAGGGGTGTTGTTGTTGTTCCGGTTGCCGGAGTTGGTGTTTCCGGAATTGGTCTTCTTCTTGTCTTTATCAGACTTCTTGTCGGAAGACTTGTCATTCTTGCTCTGGGTGGATGTTTCACGAGCGATCTCGGAATGTCTTTCCCAGTAGCGTGAATCGATGGATTGAGCGAGGTTGCGGAGGTCGGTAAGGGTGGCGGGTTTTCCGACGCGGGCAATTTCATCCTTGATGCGGGATGGCAAGCCCATGTAAAACTGGCGTCGGAGTGCGGCTTCTCCCCATTGGACTCGAGGAGCGAGCTGCTGAAACGTGACGATATATTTAGCTATCTTATGAGTGTCTTTCATGCGAAGCTTATCGAGTTCGTTTTCCGCATCGGCTTCCATATCAAATGGTCCGAAGTTGCTGCGGAGTTCGGAAATGAAATTGGGGTAATCGTCGGCCCAGTCGACGAGAGCGAACGGATCCATGAGGGCGGGTTCGAAATAGTCGAGCGCCGTGCCTCGGAGATAGGAAAGGGCATAATTGACCTTTCGTTCGTCGTCGGGAAAGGCGTCGGGACGATCTCGGAAATTGAGTTGAAGCTGAACCAGAAATGGCTGGAGCTTCTTGGGGTCGGAACCGTCGAACTGATCTGGTTCGCGGACCTTTGTCTTGGGTCGTGGTGGTGCTTGGGCCGGGCGCTGGAGTTGTCCGGCTAGCATGGCGATGGCTTGTGCAAGATCCGGAACTGGCGCGGGCGTAACTGGGTTGGCGGGAATCTGAGGTGGAATTGGAGGTGGAGGACCACCGGGAGGACCGCCTGGCGGACCGCCGGGTGGGCCGCCATGAGGGCCGCCTGGAGGTGGTCCTGGTGGAGGTGGTGGTGGTGGAGCTGGGCGTCGGTATGACGCTGCTGTTTGTTCGCCGCTGCTACTCGTCGAATTCCCGTCGTAGTCGGGATTGTCGTCGGGATTAGCGTCGGGAACTTCTTCGAAACGTTGCGGAAAAGCATCGGAAAGCTCATCGTCGGCACGAGAGCTGCTGGAGGGTTCCGCGTGCCTTGGTGCTGCGGATCTAAGATTGCCAAAATAAGAGAGAGCTTCGACAGCTCCTGCTCGAGCTGAAGTAGCTGTGGTACGAGGAGGCATAGTGATAGTTATCGGGTGGGAATCAGATAATACTGTTACGTATCGAGATTTCCACTAAGTCGGAACTGGAAAGGACAGCGGCTTCAACTTATAGGTTGCGCCCCCGATGAACTATCGTCCTAGGTATTTCGGAAATGAGCCGGAAGTCGGAAAGTACTGGACCAGAGGTTTGGTCGGAACTTGAGTCGGAACTGAGGCGGAAAGCGGAAGACCGAGAGACTGAGATCTTGCTAGACTCGCTGTGCTAAGAACAGGAGATGGAGCGAAGGAAATCAAGTATCGAAGGTGATTATCTGATTGCAGAATAACAGACATACATGAGGGGGTTTTTATACAAAGCGCAGAGCAACAAGTAATGGTGTTGTACTAAGCAAATTCCGGAGGAAGCGGAAGTCGAGTACAATGTGTGGGAACTAACTTATTGGGAACAATGGGACTACAAGGGGGGTTCAGGGTAAGGTAGAACAATGGCAAAGAACAAGGGGTCGGAAGAACATATCTGACAACGAACTACAAGGGTGACCGGATATATGGTTTTGATGGATGGCGAGGTGGGTCCGGTGGGTCCGAGTAATAGAGTCGAAAGAACAAGGGAAATGTACAAGGGGCGGAATGTCGGAAATGTCGGAGGGGCGGAACGTTGTGGCGGAACTATTGGAGAGGCGGAATGTATGGCGGAACTGAGGGTCGGAAGTCGGAAATGAACGGTTGTAACAACTGTCATATATATGTATATATAGCTTAGCTCATCTATATTTCATAAAATATAGCACAATTGAGGCAGTTGCCAGCATCTGTAAGACATGCTTAATCCTAGCCCCAAAGTTCTTTCTCACAGTCTGCTGCTCCCCCAGGAAAGGGTGTATACCCCATTGTCTAAACATCAATAGTTACATATCTTTGTACTATACATGCATATTATTTTAAACATACCTTCTAATCAGATCTATCAACCATATATAATAATATAGTACAGGTATTGTCCATACTTGCTTCTATATTCTGTGATTGTACATCTAACATGTTTCATATATACTTCTAACGTGTACTCATATAGTCCATACTCGCCTCTACATTCTATCATCATACATGTAACAAGCGTCATATATACTTTTAATATATAGTCATCCACATCCTCTCTGAAATTGCTCTGTTATCTGAATACACACCATGCTTTAGCACATACAACCATATTTTTAAAATATCAGAACATTCAAAAAAATTTAGGATATCCACAATATACAAGTTGCTCAAAATGATGGACTATGAATTTGGTTAGGGTTGATATTTTAAAAGATATCTAATATATCCTAGAAGAATGTACATTGTTGTCAATGTGAACATGCTCCCTTGTGGCCACTGTCCACATGCTAGATCTGATTCAGAGGCACTCCGCCTTCTTGTGGCCAGTTTGGCTGCATTCAAAGCACGTGGTGCTGCTTTGATTACTTCCAGGTCAATCATTATGTCGATTCATTGATTTTGGCGGTGGGGTCAGCTTGGGCGAGGTCCCTGAGGCTTGAGGCTGTTTGGCCTCAGGCGGTCGTCCAGTTTGGGCTGGGCGTGGGGGTGGAGGCCGTTGAGACACCCCACTCCTCAGGAACAGGATAGGCCTGCTCAGGCCTGTCTGCATTACCGGCTTATTTGCTGCAAGCCGGGCCATGCTTGTTGATGCAGCAGCGCTTTCTGCCTGGTGCATCCCCATGCTATATCGGGACTCTTCTTCAATCATGCGGGGGGTTTCAAAGAGTTGCTCTATCGAGCTGCTCTCAGCGTCATAGCCCTTTTTTAGGACTTCATTGCACAGTGTTTCACACAGCGCAGACATGAACCATCTATGGAATGTGTAGTCGTCTGGTAGCTGTATCATATGTGCTGCGTACTTCATGAGCTCATTCAGGATCTCCTGAATGGTTTTCATGCCCTGCATGACTGCATCAAATTTATTCGTTGCGTGATTATATGTCAGCATGTGCAGGAACCTTTTTTGAAGGCCCTGCATCACGGTTTCCAAGGTCCAGCTGTGGACCTGGCGATCAAAACGTTCCACGTTTCATAGGAACCACTCCTGGGCTTTGCCGGTCAGGTGAGTGCCCACATAGCCGACTTGCATGTCTACGCTGGTTAGACCTAGGAGGCAGTTCATTTTGAGCCATCATAAGATGGCTGTGACGAAGATTTCAAACTCTTCGAGGTCTGATCCCACTGTTTATGGCTCAGGGTGCGCCAGCTTCATGCCAGCCTTTGCTAGCACAGACTTCTCAGGGTCCGTGTCTGCAGCATCCGCTAGTGCCATGTGGATCATCCGCGTGATCCCATTGTATGGCTCTTGCAAGCTGTTGGTTTGATCTGGTATGCCCCGTTCTTCTGTCGGGGCTATTGATCGTTCACACGGCTGTGACCATCTCAGCCCACTCTGTAGACACCAGTGATTTCCACCAGACTCTTGCAGCTTCTTTACCGCCCCTGTGACCTCATCCTCCAGTGACCCATCTCCAAATGCCTTCTTCACGTTGTGAATAATCCCACGTTATTCCCCCACCAGGGTGAGCCCCTCCAGGGCACTGTCAAGACTGGTTTTTAGGCGTTAATATCGTGTATTAGTGAACACAGTGAATGCCTGAATAACTTGTGCAAAGAGATGTGCCATTTGGCGAATAAGGTGAACCAATAAATGTTCAGGAGATAAGAGGGCTGCCCGAACGGAGCTTTCCCTATCTACAGTCATAGTGAAGTAGCCCGTGGCACTTGACAATGTAATGTGCAAGGTGTTACGGAAAGGTTGTTTAAGTAGCAACAATCCTTTTGTCGGCAAAGGCGCTGCTTCGGAGCCCTTCGCCAACAGTGCAGATAATAGTTGGAAGGCTAAGGTAATGAAGGTGAAGTATGAAAACTCACCAGTGGTGCTTAAGTCCTCCTCTGGTCGAAGATAGGAATCTACAGGAGAGGGCTCAAGATGATAATCACAGTGAGGTCAAGTTTTGCACAAGATGGATGTATGATAATTGAACTGGGGAATATACATGCAAATGGAAACTACTTATATCGAATGTTCGTATGATATCAGTGAATAGGAAAGAGGCTGTCTGGAGTCAAGGTTGGATAGGGGTGCACAGTCATGATACAAATAGATGAAACACATACAATAGAATGGAAGAGGAGTGTGAACATGAAACGATGGGGAGGAAAGAGGGCGAAGGTACCTATGTACAAAAACACGCCTTGAGACCTGCATACACGTTACCCTGCACCGACTCTTTGTCTGCTGGGTTGATCCCACATGATCTATGGGTAGGACATCCTGCAAATGCATTCCAGCCATACAAACACCTAAAAGGGTTGGATCAGGAAGATGATGGGGTCAGTGATGGACCCTCACACTCGTAGAGGATGCTGATCGTGTTTGATGGCATGCCTGCTGGCGAATGATGTGAGCAGCGAATGGCCGTTCGGCAAATGGGGTGAAGAGCGAATAGGGCGAATATCGAGGAGGTGTGGTGGAAGGAAAGGGTGAACTTGGGAGAACCTGCAGGAGGAGCAATGAGGGGGAACGTAGAGACAATGAGGTAGGGGAAATAGACAGGTCATGACAGGCATGAACCATGAACAGCTCTGGGTGTAGGAGCGTCAACGTAAATAACCTATGTATGTATACTAGTTATTACATAATCCCAGTGGGCCCCTCAGGGACCCACTGTATAGTTTATGTGTGGGAACCGGCCAGCGGGCTCCATCGCATCTTACTCTTACCTGTCACTACATAGCATTCAGAATACCACTCACTGGTCAAATTCTGTTGTGCCCTTGTGATACAAGGCGTAAGATCGACATTGTTACACCTTTTTGAACTATCCTGCAGTTGATCGCCACGCAAACAACTGATTGTGGACTCAAAGCCATCTTGAAAAAGATCGCTGTGTTGACGACTAAACATCGTTGAGACCCCCCGTAGACCCTCTACTGTCAGCTGCGAGCGTGATGATTCCACGCAGTCGAAGACGGACCTGAGCCACAAGCTCGCGGTTCACCCCACAATGCTGCCCAGTGACATGACAGCTGATGCTACCCTGGACCAAGAATCCAGGATGGCAGAAGATGGAGAGATCGTAGATCTCACCGCCCTCGTCCCCCCAATAGAGGACGAGGAAAACCCCAACCATGTCTCACCGAGCATGGTCGAGGATGAGACGTCACTGGGCGACAAGCCAGCGCTGCCCCCCCAATCCCCTCTGCCCAGAGACAAAGGAAAAGGCAGAGAGATCTCGCTGTCGTCAGATGGCAGAGCATCGACATCGAGACAGGCACAAAGCCAAGACTCGAACCGCCGCTCACAAAGTTGAGCGATGACTATCATCCCCGAAGGAGGACGAAGACAAAAAAGATGAGCCCCCGACGATGGTCAGGGCTCAGAATATTCGAGCTCAAGTCGTAAGAGCTCAAGGACACATGCCATCGACAACGAGACGGCTGAGGCAATGAACAAACAGGTGCAGGACACATTGCACCAGAACACCCTCATGGGACACGGGCACGATCATATCACATTGCAGCTGTTACGATACGATCCTTCGTAAGGTTGACCGAGCTCGGGGGCGAAACCCGAGGTAAGGTCCAAGGTTACAGAGCGAGGTTCTGATAGGGAGGTCGGAGAGGGACTTGGCTTCAGCTTATGTGCTGTGCCGACCCTACATACGAGTCCCAATTTCGGAGGTAAACGAATAAGAGGCGAGGTTTGGCTCAAGAGGCGAAGGCTTAGAAACTAACTAAGGATCAAGAGGTACGATAGTTGATTTTCAGACTGAGGAGTAGGAATGCATACAACGGGGTTTATATACAAGCGAGGGTACGAGCCAGGGGTGAGAAAATGCGGGGGAAGGTCAGGGAGAGGTCAGGGCGAGGTAATATATGAATGATGTGTGATGGAGCGGAATCAGTAACTAAGGGGATTCGGGCATGGGATCAAGGTCGGATATGAGCTCTAGCTTGGGCTCGGGCTCAGGCTGGGGTGCAGGATTAGAATCACAAGTACTCGGGCACGAGTATCACAAGGCTCGGGCTCGGAAGACAGGTTATACCGGTAAGTAACCGGCCAAAGGCCGGGTCCTTACAGTATCCCCCCCTTATGGCCGAGACCCTCGAGGCAGTAATATGAACAAGGTTCTCCTATCCTCGAATGTAGATCCCGGCCTGATGTTAAGTAGCCGGAAAGGCGAAGCTTAAATCATAGCCGAGGTTAGATAAAAGGCTGGGTAGGAGGCAGCAAACCCAAGTGCCAACGAATATGGTGCGCCCTCAACCTGTTACGACTGTTCCGATCAACCATCTCCACCACCTCTGCATATCCTCCACACCACCTCCGCACCACCTCCGACTCTATTCCGACATCTGCAACTTCTGCAACCCTCTACCTCGACCCCTTGTTCTTTCAGTACCCCTGGCCACCTCCAGATACCGGCCCACGTACTCGACCCTGAACACAGCAAGATACCATTTCCGTAGTTCCGCTTCTTCCGATGCCTATTGTACTTACTCGCCTTGTTCTTTGCCATTGTACTTACCCTACCCTGCACCCCCCTTGTCATCCCATTGTTCCGCATTAGTTACTTGCCCCGTATGTCTATCCGATTCCCACACTCTCTGGAATTTGCTTAGTACCATACCATTACCTGTTGCTTCTGCTCTTTGTATAAAACCCCCTGATGTATGTCTCCGTTCTGCAATCAGATAATCGACATCAATACGTGATTCCCTTTGCACTGTCTCCTGTTCTTAGCACAGCGAGTTTTGCTAGTCTTGTCTCCCTCAGTCCTCGAACCTCTGTCCTCCGCCTCTTCCACCTCTTCCGACCTTTGCCCTCCGACCCTCGACCCTCGACCTGTTGGAGTTTGTAATCTTCGCTGTATTTTGTGGGGCGCGCTCGGCGCCTAATAAGACCTAAGCCGTTCTTTCCTACTGCGACCACCCCGTAAAACTTCTACAGGTTATGGGCCCCGCCCGTTCGCTCTAGTTGTCGGCTCCCTCGGGATCGAAACGCGTGCTCCCCCGGTGTTGGGGTCGAGAGGGCTCTCCCATTGTAAAGTTCATTGCAAAGCCCTGTGACATTCCAGGCATTTATCACATCGCGCGAAAAACCCCCAACCATGTCGCGCACACACACATACCATTTGTTGCCGGTCACCAGTCATTACCAGGACTCATCATTAGCCATGGGAACTCGAGTTGTTGTTGAGATTGGTGGATGGCACACCCAAGCCTTCGTATTCTGAGGTGGTTCGTGTAAGCCCTTATTTGTTGAGGCCTCAATATTCTCATTCTACCGGGGGAGGTCACTCGGTATGGGAAAGCTGTTGGAGCTATTCCAGGAGTTGGTTTTCAGGGAAGCTGGAGTTGAAGAGTGCTTCGATTAAGGAGGTGTGTTGGAGTTTGTAATCTTCGCTGTATTTTGTGGGGCGCGCTCGGCACCTAATAAGACCTAAGCCGTTCTTTCCTACTGCGACCACCCCGTAAACTTCTACATGACCTTCAGTACTCTGTTCCCAACTTCCACCTTCTCCGATATCCGCAAGTCAATTCCGAAATACTTAGGACGGTAGTTCATCAGGGGCACAACACATAAGTTGAAGCTGTTGTCCTTTCCAGTTCCAACCTCTGGGAATTCCTATATGTAACAGTATTATCTGATTCCCACCTGATAACTACCACTATGCCTCCTTGTACCACAGCTACTTCAGCTTGAGCAGGAGCTGTCGAAGCTCTCTCTTATTTTGGCAGTCTTAGATCCGCAGCACCAAGGCACGTGGAACCCTGCAGCAGCTCTCGTGCTGATGATGAGCTCTCCGATGCTATTCCGCAACGCTTCGAAGAAGTTCCCGACGCTAATCCCGACGACAATCCCGACTATGACGGAAAATCGACAAGTAGCAGCAGCAAACAAACAGCAGCGTCATTCTGACGCCCAGCTCCACCACCACCACCTCCACCAGGACCACCTCCAGGCAGCCCTCACGGCGGCCCACCCGGCGGTCCTCCAGGCGGTCCTCCACCTCCAATCCCACCTCAGATTCCTGCCAACCCAGTTTCGCCCGCACCAGTTCTGGATCTTGCACAAGCTATCGCAATGCTAGCCGGACAACTTCAGCGCCTGGCTCAAGCCCCACCACGCCCCAAAACTAAGGTCCGCAAGCCAGATCAATTCGACGGTTCCGACCCCAAGAAGCTCCAGCCCTTTTTGGTCCAGCTTCAACTCAACTTCCATGATCGTCCCGACGCCTTTCCCGACGATGAACGAAAGGTCAACTACGGCCTTTCCTATCTCCGAGGCACGGCTCTCGACTATTTCGACCCCGCTCTCATGGACCTGTTCGCCCTCGTCGATTGGGCTGACAATTACCACAACTTCATTTCCGAACTCCGCAGCAACTTCGGACCATTTGATATGGAAGCCGATGCGGAAAATGAACTCGATAAGCTTCGTATGAAAGACACTCATAAGATAGCTAAATATATCGTCACATTCCAGCAGCTTGCTCCTTGAGTCCAATGGGGAGAAGCAGCACTCCGATGCCAATTCTACATGGGCTTGCCATCCCGGATCAGGGATGAAATTGCCCGCGTCTGAAAGCCCGCCACCCTTACCGACCTCCGCAACCTTGCCCGATCCATCGATTCACGCTACTGGGAAAGACATTCCGAGATCGCTCGCGAAACTTCCGCCCAGAGCAAGAACGACAAGTCTTCCAACAAGAAGTCTGACAAAGACAAGAAGAAGACTAATTCGAAACAACAACTCCGGAAACAACAACTCCGGAAACAACAACAACAACAACAGTTCCGGCTCCAACTCCGGCAACCGGAACAACAACTCCACCCCTCGAAACAACCAGGCCTCTGGTTCCAACACCAACGCCCGGAAGAGCACTCCGGACCTTTCCGACAAACTTGGGAAGGACGGAAAACTAACCCCTGCAGAACGCCAGCGTCGCATGGACAACAACCTTTGCCTTTTCTGCGGCAAAGGAGGTCACATCGCTTGCGACTGCACCCGAGCTTCTGCTGCCGCTGCCAAGGCCAAGGGCCGTGCAGCGAAAACGGAAGAGAAATCCATAGCGACTCCCGCTACGGATGCAAAAAAATAGTCAGCAGTCCTCCAGCATCCGCACGAGCTGAGGGCTGTGTTGACCCCATTCGTGCGACAAGCAAGGTTAAACTCAACGCATCCGCTCTTTCGTCCTCCAACTCCCTCACTGACTTCCGACACAATTTCCGCACCCCCATTTACAGCATTGATCGACTCCGGTTTGACTCATTGCTTCCTCGATTCTGACTTTGTTTTGAAACATAAACTTCCGACCCGCAACATTCCGATAATTCCGCTCCGCCTTTTCGATGGGTCATCCAACACGGCAATTTCCCAAGTTGTGGACCTGTCTATCCGTTTCGCTACTGGGGACAACCATGAAGTGATGTTTTACGTTACTCCGCTAGATGCTAGCTGTTCTGTTGTACTAGGACACAATTGGCTCTCCCGATATAATCCGTCGATTAACTGGGCATTGGGTCAAATACAGTTCCGTACCCCGGATCAACTTCCATCTATTCCAACGTCGTCCGCAAAGATGGCTCAGGCCTCTTCTGCAACTCCGCTTGTGGATTCAGTTCCACACTCTGGTCCCGCTTTAGCACCTCCATCCCTCGAAGTTCCTCGAATAGCGCTCGTTTCCGCCACCACTTTCCGCGTATTGCAACGGCAAGAAGATACGACCGTTTTTCAGCTTCACCTATCCGATTCGGCTTCAGTCAAGGCTCGTTCCACCTCGACTTCCGCTCCGGTCGACATGAGCTCAGTTCCGGAAGAGTATCGTGACTTCCCAGATGTGTTCAATAAGGCCAAAGCCGATAAACCTGCTGAACATCGACCCTACGATTTGAAGATAGATTTGGAAGAAGGAGCATCTCCGCCCCTTGGACCGATCTACTCCCTCTCGCAAAGTGAACTCCAGACTCTCCGCGAGTTTGTTGATGAACATCTCAACATGGGCTTTATCCGCCCTTTGCTGTCTCCGCACAGCGCTCCGGTCCTTTTCGTCAAGAAGAAGGATGCATCTCTCCGCCTCTGCGTCGATTTCCGAGGACTTAATGCCCTCACTACGAAGGACAAATATCCGCTTCCACGCATTTCCGATCTCCTCGACACTCCCCGCAGGGCGAAGATCTACACCAAAATCGACCTCCGGCATGCTTATCACCTTGTCCTCATCCACGAAGGTGACGAGTGGAAAATGACCTTCTGCACTCGCTACGGTGCTTTTGAGTGGGTTGTCATGCCTTTCGGTCTAACCAATGCTCCCGCTGCTTTTCAGCGCTTTATGAACGATGTATTTTCCGACCTCCTTGAGTATGCGTTCTAGTCTACATTGACGACATCCTCATCTATTCCAACACACTGGAAGAAGACCGGGAACATGCCCACAAAGTACTCCGCCGTCTCCGCAAACACCACCTCTACACAAAAGCAGAGAAATGTGAATGGCACCGCAACACGGTTGAATACCTCGGCTACATCCTCTCTCCTACGGGTCTCACCATGGCAGAGGTCAAGGTCAAGGCAATTCAAGAATGGCTGGAACCCCAACATGTTAAGGATGTACAGTCTTTCCTTGGCTTCACCAACTTTTACCGACGTTTCATTTATCACTTTTCCGACATCACTGTTCCGCTCACGCGTCTCACCAGGAAGGGTGCCCCATGGAATTTTACTCCGGAATGCCATTCCTCATTTGAAGCTCTCAAAGCGGCCTTCACTACGGCTCCTATACTCGGTTTCTGGATTCCTGATGCCCAACTTGTACTCGAAACCGACGCTTCCGACTACGTGCTAGCCGTGATTCTTTCCATCATTTCCCCTGCCGATGGAGAAATTCATCCAATCGCCTTTCATTCCCGCACCTGTTCCGCCCCTGGACTCAACTACGACGTCCACGATAAGGAACTACTTGCAATCTTCGAAGCCTTCAAAATTTGGCGCCACTACCTCAAAGGTCCAACTTATCCGATCGACGTTGTAACGGATCATAAGAACCTTGAGTATTTTGCAACTACTAAGATTTTGACTTGCCGTCAAGTCCGCTGGTCTGAATATCTCTCACAGTTCAACATGGTGATCCGCTTCCGTCCCGGAAAGCTTGGAGCAAAACCCGACGCGCTCACTAGACGTTGGGACGTCTACCCAAAAGAGGGAAGTAGCGACTATGCCAGCATTAATCCACACAATTCCGCCCAGTATTCTCGACTGAGCAGCAGCTGGCATCATCCCTGCGTGCCACAGCATTGCGGTTTCCGCTACTCCACGCCTCAATCATTATGGACACCGAGTCTCTCCACTCCGACATCCATTCCGCACTTCGTTCCGAGCCCATCTCCACAACCCACCTCGATAACCCAACCAGTCCTGGATGGTCCCTCGATTCCGACAGTTTCCTCCGGTACAAATCCCGGATTTACGCTCCGGAAACCAACGATCTACAACTTCACATACTCCAGCAAAGCCACGATCACCCGCTCTCAGGACACCAAGGCCAGAACAAGACCCTCGACATCATTCGACGTACCTACACTTGGCCCCTCCTCCGCATGATGGTCCAAGACTACTGCAAGTCGTGCACCACCTGTATGCGAGCCAAGCCTCAACGTCACAAACCCTACGGCCTCCTGAAGCAACTTCCGATCCCGGAACAACCCTGGAATTCGATATCCATGGATTTCATCGAGAAACTTCCTAAGTCATCTGGCTATGATACCATCCTAGTGATCATTGACCGCCTCACAAAGCAGTCCATCTTTATTCCGACCTACGACACCATCACTTCTGCCCAGCTCGCACAGCTCTTCATGCTCCACGTCTTTTCCAAGCACGGCATCCCCTCCCATGTCACTTCCAACCGTGGATCAGAATTCGTGTCCTCCTTTTTCCGCACACTTGGCAAGGCTCTTGACATGAAGCTCCACTTCACTTCCGGTTATCATCTCAAAGGTGACGGACAAACGGAACGTACTAATCAGACCCTCGAGCAGTACCTCCGCGTCTATTGCAACTACCAACACAGCAATTGGTCCGACCTTCTTCCGCTTGCGGAATTCGCTTACAACAATGCGCCTTCTGCTACCACTGGAATTTCGCCCTTCTACGCCAACAAAGGCTACCACCCGAATTTCGCCATCCACCCTGAACGCGACCTCGCCTCTGCAAGAGCCCGAGATTTCGTTGTGGAACTCGACGACCTTCACCAGCACCTCCGAGAGAACATTTCCGCTGCACAAAAGAGATATCAAACTTCTGCCGATCGGAAATGTCTTCCGCAACCGGCATTCAAGATTTGCGACAAAGTCTTTGTCAAAGCTGAAAACTTCCGCACCACTCGCCCCTCGAAGAAGCTCTCTGAAAAATACCTTGGCCCTTACGAGATCATCGCTAAGGCCGGCAGTCGTTCTTTCACTCTCAGACTTCCTGACAATATGCGCACAGTACATCTGGTATTCCATGTCTCTATGCTTGAACCCGCAGTTCCGAATACGATTCCGAATCGAGAACTACCTCCGCCTCCGCCAGTCATTATCGACAGAGAACTGGAATACGAGATTTCGGAAATCCTCAATTCCAAGCTCGACAAGCAATACTGTTGTCAACTACAGTACCTAGTCAAGTGGGCAGGCTATGAAAACACCGACGAAGAGACTTCCTGGATTTCCGCCACGGAACTCGGCCACGCCTCCGAACCCGTCTCAGATTTCCACAAGGCATACCCTGCCAAGCCTGGACCCCTTCTCGCGCATTAAGTCGTTTCCGACACTTCCGCCATTCTATTCCGTTTTCACTCTTTCAGTCACAAGTCAAAATCCAATTAATTTCCAGTACTCTAATTCCAACATTTCAAGAAATCTATTCTACAAGTCATTCCGACCCCTAGTCATCCTCCATTGTGTCTTCGCTGAAACCCGCCCAGTCTTCCGCTTCCGGATTCTCCGCGTTTCCGTTCTGACCATACGCCTCCACAAACCTTCACACATCCTGCACTTCGCCCTCGGATACCTCCACCTCCAAGTTCCCCCTGTCATTGTTCCCCCTCAACTCCCCCACGACCCGTTCCAACAAGTCCTCGTACGCACCCAGGTGATCCGCGAGGGCCAGGTAGAACTGGTGTTGCATTAGCAACCTCTCGTCCCCCTGCCGAAGCAATTCCTGGAGTGACCTAGCAATATCCGCAAGCGGATCCGCCGTCTGCTCCTCCCGTGTCGTCCCACTTCCGCTCGCCTCCGGCCCGTCTTGGACTCTCGCCTTGGCAGCCCTGGACAAGGGCTTCCGCGCAACCTGAGCAGGCTTTTCCGAGCCTACTTCCGATCCTCCGGTCTTCCTATGAATTCCAGACGTCATGTGATGCGTCTACATGCACCCATGCTTTCTCATTATTTCCCAGGCTGAGTTATGGTGAAAGTGTAAAAATATGAGAACTATACGATAATGCTCAGTAGATGCTTCGATGCAAAGTACTATGATATTTTTACCTATACGATAATGCTACAAATCGTATAGATGAGCTAAAGTGAATGCGAGACTAATAATGCGTTTCTTACCTCAGTAGATGCTTCGATGCAAAGTACTGAGGCAGAGTACAGAAGATACTAGCTACTTATAGTTCTTGGAGAACAATGGGAATTATACTACAATAGGGACATCAGGACAAAGGAAAATATAGAAACAATGAAGCTGCGCATGCTTTGTCACAATGGGGTGACACGGGGTGACGCGGTTTGCTATTGTGCTTACGCGTTCACTCCTACAGAAAGCTGGATGGAAGTCCGAAAAAACACAGTCAAGTACAACGGCATTGATCACTCACAAGGTCCACGACGTCCACGGCTCACTGGCAGGGATATAGCTGAAGCAGAGTATTCTACACATACACGTATTACCAACGCTAGTCCGAATCTCAGGACCACGATGAATAGGAATGATGTTAGCTACGGTTGCGGAAGAGATGCATAATTGAGTGTGGAACTGATGAAGATGAAGCAGGGGTATAAGAAAACCCTAGAACTTTCATTTTCCAGAAGACGATACAGAACATCGGAAGTGGGACGAGGGGTGTCCTGTTTCCGAGGAGAAACTGGCATTGGCGAGTGACGGAGGCGGGAGGACGGACTTTACCGATTTAGTTGGCCTTGTGGAGGGCAGTGGTCTTGTGGAGCTAGCGCGTGGACGTGGCTTCGGATCCAAGACGAAGGGTGGCGGGAAAAACAAGAGTGTACAGGTCGTGTCCATTGCTAATGGTGTCAGAGCAGAAGAGCTGGTGGCGGGGTTAATAGGGTCCTGCATCAGTGGGAGCACAGAAGACGCCGCCCTTGATGTGAGTGAAGAGGAGGTGAAACATGTCTGGGAAAGAGATCGCAAGGATAGCCAGGGAGGTCAAGGCCAGACTCAGAGACACCACAATCACGAAGGCTGACTTCGAAGGCGCAGAGGAGGATTAGGATAATTATGCATGTGGCGACGGCGCGCCACCAGCGATCAAGATTGCCACCCTGCATGGCTTCTATGCCGCAGTTCTGACCCGTCGGAGGCGCTCCTGAAGATAATAGTAAAATAGTATTTAATAGGGGGATGCGCGGCGTTCAGTGACGCAGGTGAGCTAGAGGTGGCATTTTCCTTGAGTCTGCTCGAGAACGAGCTGGATCCGGAGAGAGGAAGCCCGGATGTAATGCGCAGAGTAGCTAATAGGAGTGCTGCTGACGCGAACCTAGCATGGAGGCCTAGATTTCGAACACAGCTTCTAGAAAACTCCAGATCTTCAGACATTTTGCATATATACTAGGAAGCCTAAGGCCTAACTGCTGGTTTAACTGCATTTCTCAAGCGTTACGGTTTCTGCGCCGGCCTTTGCTTGGGAGCCGCCAATGCTTGCATGAGACGCCTTCAGTGCCGCCAGAATGTGTGCAGGAATGACTGTAGTGGCGGGGAAGAGTCGACGGTGATCCTGCTACGGCAAGATCAATGGCGCAACGAGCGACAGAAACTGAGCAATGTTTGGCAAATTGGCAAGCCGAGCACTCAGGATGGACTTCATCTGAGCAGCTGTGTAAGGCTCAAAGTGGATTGTTCGAGTAGTGGCTGATGGTTCGGCATGTGTGTGTTAGAGATACCAATGAGCTGAAGACAAGCTCGCATCTGTGGAGCAGCCGCGACGGCGAACATTTGCGAGGTCTATGCAACAAGGTGCTCTATCTCATCAAGAACAAGAATACTAGAAAACAATCGGTTAAAAACCTAGATCATATGAGTAGTATTGATCTCGAACCATCTTTTTGCCGTGAAAAAGTTTGCTAAAGCGTTGCCCCCAGTCAACCTTTGCTGGACTACCACGCTTAGTTTCCTCGGGGAACACGGCCGCTGCAAGCTCACAGAGGGCCCGTAGGAGGGGGTGGCATTCGTTTCCCGGGTAGTTCGGGTCCTTGCTCGAAAGTGTGTTCTCACGATTTAGGGATCCCTGATATAAGCGCTGGTCGTTATCTAGCCGACAGGCTCGCAACAATCGACTGGTCACTGGCATCAGCCCTGCTCCAGCAGCCCGGTACTGGACACAGGGATGGGAGACACTACAGCGGCCACCACAGCATGCGCTGCCCTCGCTGCCCGCAGCAGCCACGGCACGCTTCTCCAACTATCTGAACCAATTACCGGGCTCCCGTTGGTGCCTAGGCCTTTTATATGAAATCGGCCCGATAAAGGACGTCGGCATCAGTGGATCTACCCCACATCCCTGATTTGCCTTTTGAGGCGTGTGCCATCGCCATACTATTCGGTGCACCACACACACCGTCAACCCTCGTCCATATCAGTTCTGTGCATCCCGACAGACTCGACTCGCTCAGTGCGTAACCTATTTTGTCTATTTTTGCAGAGAGGCGCATCATTTGTTCTAACGACCTTATCATGCGTCGTGCGCGACACGAGATCATTTGATCGGGCCCGTTTATCTTCCCCGTGGGTGCTTTGTAAGTAAGGGCTCCACACTGATATCCTGGGAGATCGCACTGTTTTGCGTCACAGGGAGCAGAATCCTGTAAGACGGAGGGAGCGCGAAAACCTGCTAGGATGTGTGCAGTGGCTTTGAAAAATGATCATCTATTTAACAGCAGGCTCGATCGACATAATTTGAAAGCGGTTCGTATGATCTCTCAAAAAAGTAAGAAAAGTAGATTATACAAAAAAGGAAGAGAAAATATTTTAAAAATAGAAGAAAAAAAGAAACCAAAGCGGCTCTGTCGAGCGGTTTGGAGCCTGATTTCCTCAGCCTTGTTGTGTAATTCACGCAAGTCACCAATCATCGTCTGCATCAGGCGTCTGGTGGTGCGGTCGGCATCGGGTCTAGGGCATAGGGTCAAGGTACATACGATTGCGTTTCCTGAAGCATTTTCAAGGCCTTAACCTCTTCCTTCAAGGATTCCACCCCCTTCTGTATACTAAGGTTTAAATGGCTGATGGAAGGTCAGAATAAACTCGAAAAAATGCCAAGGCGACGTACGTGGCATCCGTTACCATTGCCACTTCTAGTAACCCTTTAATATGTCTGATGGTATTTATAAAGCTTTTGACGTCGGAGGCCTTCAGGGGCCATTTGAGAGCCTGAAAGGGCCCCTTTTGTTTGAGGCTGGATGTCGTGCCCTCTATAGTGCAACCTAGTGCCGCCTCAAGTGTGCTCTCCGCCCCTGCCTCGACATCCCCCACCTTTCCATGCAGCCGAGGCAGGAAATTTTCCATCTCTTCTCTGCATTGTTTGATTAAACTGTTCAGAGTCTCCAAACGAGAGGCCCCCCCGGGCTCCGACTGAGAACTCTGCTGGTCTGCCAGGCCCACTGCGTCTTTCAGCACGGTGTGAAGCGCTTGCAGTTCTGCTGCCAGGCTCTCCCGCTCGCTGGAGGATTTTATGATGTCCGTAGCTATTCTAGTTGCCTTGATACATGCACTTGTGATCTCAAGGATGTCCGCAGTTTTCCCTGAGTTGTTTCATTAGCATTCTACCATGAGATAGTTAGCAGTGACTTGCCTGCTGGTTCCATGAGTTGAGCTAGCTATAGCTTCGAGTTGGTTTAGAGGCGAGTGGGTTTAAAAGACTCCACAGCACAGGTTTTCCAGTTATGGAAGCAAAGTGGCTTCATTTGAAAGCAGATGTTCTGCCCAGTATGTGCATATATACATATATTGACCTAATAGCTGGCCTTAATTTGGTATTGGGTATGTATATCCTCCTCCTTTCCCATGCTTTCCCCACAGTCCTGCATTCCCTGGCCATCCTCTTACACACTCCTTCCATGTGTGCTGCTAACTCGACCTCCTTAGCACCACCCGGGCGCCTTCAGGCAGTTCCACGGCATCTCCCGAACCGAGGGCCGGTTCCTCGGATTCTTCTCTGACTCTTTCTGACCAGTTCGACCACCCGAACACAACTAATTGTGGGCAATTGTGACTGGATGGTACCAGTTCCAACATGATCGAGTTAGTAGCTTAAACTCTTTGGGCGGAATACATAACCACTCAGCCGTTCCACTTAGTTATCTGGCCCCGCTTCTGTTTCAGAATGCCCTGGGTCTCTCACGACAACTTTCCCTCATTCTGGGTGGGGCGAGTGCCGTTACTTTCCTTGTCGGCTCAATCATTCCCATTTGGGTCTGTCTACTGTCTCTCTTTGAACCATCTGCTCATATTCGCCCGTAGAACACTGACCGCTATGGGCGCAGACCAATTCTCATGCTTTCCTGCGGTGGTACATGTTTTTGCTTTGCGATGACGGCCATCCTGATCTCTACAAATACAAAGCCCGCGGCGTTCGGTGCTGCGGCGATCATTTTTTGTTCCAAATTTGCATAGGCATGGGATTCTTGCCAAATGTAAGCGCGTACTGTTGCGGGCGTCCCACCTATTAATTTGCTATCGAGACATGGCTTTATCCTGCAGAGATTTTTAACGAGACACAGCCGTTTAGCTTTCGCTGATGCCTTATCACAGATTTCCACCACGCGGATCCGAGCGCGAGGCGATGCAGTGGCAAGCTTCGCGGGATGGGAATAATGAGCTGTGGTTGACGACATGTTTAACAGCTATTGCTGGCGCAGCCGGATTTGCCACAATGAAGGCATACGAGTCTCATCTTCGTGCGACAGGCCAGCAGCCATCCCATGTGTTGATGAAGGTCTGTCATTCGATTTATACTCATGAAACATGTTTTAAATTTACCAATACACAGGACATTCTCGCAGGTATTGCTGCAGCTGAAGTCGACAAGCTTGTCGAGACTAACGCCGGTGGGACCGGCTGGGAATACGCACAGTCTCAGGGTGGCTACGCTTCAGAGCATAACTATGGTGGAGGTGCGCCCTGGGGTGCTCCCTGTCATGGCGGGTATGCCGCTTACGGAGGTGGGTATGATGGAGGATACCAGCAAGCGCCACGAGGGTACTATCCGCCTCCCCAGGCATACCCTCCTCAACAGCCATACTACCAGCAGCAAGGGTGCGGCCAGCCCGAATATGAAGGTTACCGGTACGAGGGCGAGCATCACCGTCGCCACTCAGGTGAACATCATCACGAGGAGCACCACCATCATCATCGCCACCACTAAGATCTATCTCTATATCCGTCGTCGCCCATTGTCATATGCCCTATGTCCCATCATCTGTATCACCCTCCCATCCCGTGCTTTGTAACCCGCCGCGCCAGTCGTGGCCATGGGATTGGACTGCTGGAAACTTTTTGTTCACGAATGCAAGTCTGCTCTGAAAATACCTTATTTATCTACCCACACCTGCCAAATTCTTTCGCTTCGCCAATACCCGACGTCAAGCCATGCCATCAATCGTGAAGCCGGACTGCCATGGATGTAGGATATTATACCCCACCCTTCACTTCTTCCTTGATGTCCATGCCCTGCACAGATGTGGCACGAGAATGGACACCCCGCTGGACAGTCATTCCACCCTCGCACCCCATGCCCCCCCAGTGATACCACCCGTCTGATTAATGTCTTCGAGCTCTAAGTCCTAGATTCACAGATCGTTAGGAGATAAAACCCTTCCCACGCTGTGACTCAGATTGAACACCGTACGCACCTTTATCTCGGGAAAGAAGAGATATATAATGGGTATCCACAATGCATTGAAAATAGCGAAAATGACAAAGACGCGCCAGCTTATGCGGGCGATTGCGGGCGTCTGTTGCCTCAGCATCAAGTTACAGGGCTACGCGCCGCTGTGGCAAGCACCTACTTCCAGAAAGTTGGAAATGGGAGTATTTCTCCAATAGGTGGCCAGGGGATGAACCTGGGTATTTGTGACGCAGTGCTCAGTGTAGACAGTAGCACACGCGATAAGGTCACAAAGTCCAGTGATCCTAAACAGAGAGCGAGCTCGAGAATTATGCTAATTCGCGTAGGAAAATAGGTGTCAGGGTAGTTGTGCTAACCAGAGGCCTCACGATCCTCCTCAACACTAAAGTAGCAGCGGCTGGCGAAGAGTTTTCCGGAACCTTGTTCTTCGCGCGGTGTCTTTTTTTAGCTGTTCGCCATCGATGTGATGTACCAATACTACTGTATGAACTTATCGCTGCGGTGGAAGATCTGCCAATATACTAACTAGTGTGAATAGCGCCTCTAAACGGTACCATCACATGCACAGTGTCTGCAGTACATACGATACAGAGTTTGGACTCATTCCGCGCGATGCTGGGGTAGGGCCTTCAAGTTGATCGATGATCCTGAGCTAGTATCGTGATCTAGGTCAAAGGACCATTTTATGTAACGCAAATTCCCGTACGGTAGGGAGATATCGATGATAGTCGAGTCAATTACCTAATTCAGTGACCAAGTGCACGCACGCCCTACGTATGTCTATAACCGACGTTGCCAAGTTGTTTGTCAAGGAATATTTTCACCGGCGTTATGCCATGAAAGGGTAGTGCATGGCTCAACACATTGTTTTCATGACTGGCGACGGTGCCGCAGTGCCTGGATGGTTAAAGACAATGGGCGTTATGTGCACAGGAATGGTGAGCCAGTTCATTTATATGCTCACAGCCACCTGCGTGTACCTCTTCTTCGCGATTTCGCCCCTAGATAAGAGTGCTACTCAAGCTATCGATTATCCAGACTCTACTCCTCCCAATTTCCAACTTGAAAACCCATTGCGTTAACAGCCTTATTCGAGTGAGTGGCATGCTTTAGCCCAGTGTCTATACTCGCAATCGTCATATTCACTGTCCTGTGATTAATGGATCCCTCAGATAGTGGCTACATCGTCAACCACCTCTTTCTTCCCCCAAATCTTCCCCAAGAATATGATAGCCGGGACCTGTCTTTGCCACAATGCGATGAGCCTTCCACTGCAACTCTCCTTAATACTCCGCGAGGCCACCGCAAACATGATGCACTGCTCTCGCATGTTATAGAGAGTGCAGGCGAATTTATCAAGCCGTAAATCACAACGAGGCCGACCAAGACGCTCGGCAATGCTGGCGCGTCCTGGACTGAATGCTACGTTCAATACGGCGTGTTCGTGATGTAGTCTCTATAACCCCCCCAAAGCTCCAGCAGGTTATACAAAATATGGAGATCCAAGGTACGTCTGCCTCTTTAAAAGTCTCGACTTGGATATCAACCTAACGTGGCTTTCGTCATGATACAACCTTTGCCTCCTTATCTCTAAGCAGAATGCACGGATCATTCTCCGCAAGCTGGAAGTTGAGATTACGCTTGAAATCTTCCAGGCCTCTGCGACGGCCGCACACGTCACCCGAAACGGTGGTAAACTCCTCATACAATATCCTTCTCGCCCTCGCCTCTCTATACTAAACAATCCTCTGCTAATCAAATCTTTATCCGCCTATCTGGCCACTATGGATTGTACGGAAATGCCAGAGGCTATGCCCACCACCAGAAAGGCCCAATCAGAGCAGAAGGAATCGCGCGAGGTGCCTGATATTCGCTGTGTCAGAGCTGTTAGGAGGGATTACAAGAGCCTTAACCCCCGATGTCAATGCCACGGCGTCCAGCACTGTGTATGTTACAAAACGTATCAATGACCACGTGCTGTGGCACAGCGCCCTCAATCCATGGCGTCGTGACCTCCAGTGGCTGGTGATACGCGTTGCCCTACAGACGTCACTATTAGAACGGAAAATAGATGGGCGATATGGCTACAAGGCGGTCACAACATACGTCCTTGCTAGAGCTCTTGAAAAGGCCTCTGAGGCTAAATTGGACCATCATCTGTTGTGGACGATGAACGTCAAAATTGCGACACGTATCTGGAAGCTGAAATCGTTGGACCACACTGGCTTCCCCTTCAAGTACATTGTAGACTAAAGTCGGTCTTGCGGCGACCTCCTCGAGAAGCAGTGGCGGCGGGTTCAGGAGCTCGAGGCTAGTCCGCTGCCGTGGACCGTTCCGACGAGCGAGGAGATCCATGCAGCCGAAGGCTTTGCTCTGGCAAGAAGCGGGGGGTACCTGTCGGCTGTCTACAATCGCAGAAGTGAATTGGAGCAACGAAGTAGTTGCTTTAATCCTGAAGCTTTCGAAGCCACCTTTGCCAACAATAATCTTCGCGAAACAGGATTGTCTCCTCCCGCCCGGATTACCACAGGATCGGCTGGTTCCGAGTTATGGCTCGCTGTTCTGGATGTATTACCAAGCATTTGCACGATTGGCAGACGACCACTCCCGTGGATACACGACTGGAGGTGCTAGGACAAATGATCTCTTCCTTTGACATTATCGCTATTTCATTGGACAATCCAGAACAGTTCTCTCGCGTTGACGAGATGGCGGTCGAGGCCATTCCTCTACTCAGAAATATTCACGTAAGTTCTCCATTGTCTCATTTGAGCCCCTCCTTCTGCCAACTCTCTGTCAAATGAGACGAATTCGGGCTGTTGAGACTCATCTCAGCCGTCGTCACGCCGACGCAGTCTACCATAGGCATTCTCTTTTCGAGTTCATTCATCACCGGGATTCGTTTGGTGCCCGGTATTTCCGGAGTGACCTCGGTTTGCAAAACCTGCGGAGAGAGATTGAGCAGGAAGCAGCTGCATTAAGAGCCGAGAAGCAGCAGGAGTGCGTCCGCGGAAATGAAGAATACCATAGGTTGCAGAGGGAAAATGACTTGCGTTCGCATACGAGTTGTGACCATGAGTGGGTTGATCGATATGGCTACACTCACTGGAGCGACTACGCCTGGTCGTGTCAGAAATGCACTTCACAAATCAGCCTTGATAGTATGAGGATTACTATCTTTGAATGGCCTTTGCCTGAGGACGACATCCTCAGTAGTCTGGTGGTGCTCGAACTACATTTGCCGCAGCCATTTGGTGTATGGCGTGATATCACTTATCGGCTGGCCAGAACATATCAATCTTCCGGCGTTGTTGACCACAGGCAAGGTGACAGACCCAGCCCCGTTTTGAAGGACTACTCTTCGCTTCAACAATACTGCAATCCATATCCATCTCAAGAAATCTCCATAACGTCCACTATAAAGTCCTTTCTCGTGTCGCATTACAGTGGATGCACCTTTCCTTTCAAACTGACTGAGTTTGTGGCTCACGTCTCTGCTCGGCGTGGAACACAGCACCCATCTTCACGCACAGTCTGTTCTCCCCGAGGCGGCATTTGAGGTCCGAGGCCTCTCCTCTCCGGCTCTCATGTGTATCGTCGCGGAAAGGTGTCCGTCACACACGAACAGAGTCTCACGGCAATAGGCAGTGAGTGGAACACATTTCGATTCGCGTGGCATCTCTCTCTGCCTTATTCCTCGCTCGCCTCCGCACGATGGTAGACAAGGCTATCAGTGCGTATCAGCAGGTATACCACACTGCTTTCCAACACCTAAGGTTTTCATCTCGTTCACTCACCTGGGTACGACGCTATGAGCAAAGTTGTTGAATTATAATTGCGAAATTCTAGGGGGCGATCTTGATGAATGGAACACTCCCTGCTGTACTCTTATGTTACATTGCTGTGGTGGCTTGCACGAGTGCAAACCCCGTGCCCTACTTCTAAACCTGACGCTCTAGGGTTTCCACCGAACGTACGCTAACAGGGTTGTTTTTTCGCTCAAGATACTCAGCATATGGATGCGGGTCTAACGCCCCTAATGAATCCATTTCCACTGGTCTCAGTGGCCGCCAGCCGCTCTGAGTTACCATGATGGTACTAGTACTAGCCTGAGTGCCGTCAAGCCCTTAAGCAGGATTCGGCCCTTATGCTGCTGTTTTATCACTGAGTACGGATCAGGGGCTGTCCGGTGCGACCGCACATACCTGTTCGGTGTAACAGTTGTGCATTGAGCCGCAGCTCCATCGGAGTAGCGCCCCTGAATCTGGATCCTAATATCCCCTGATCTGGTCAAACCTCCTAGCTATCGCCACCACATCGCCACCACATCGCCACCACATCGCAACCCTTGCCCAATGTCATCATCGTAAGTTGTAACAATGTCCAGTCTAAAAAACGTAAACACAGAATACGACACCTCCTTTAGATCAACGAAATACATACATCCAGGAGAATTGATCGACCAAGTCATCGACCACTTGCACGATGACCCACCCTCTCTACGAGCATGTTGCATCACTTGTCGCGCATGGGTCCCCAGTGCACGGTTTCATATATTCCATGACATTGTGCTCTCCGCTGAGCATGCCGACGCACTCGCCGTGCTTCTGGAAACTAGCCCGCATATTTCCCCCTTGGTCAGGTCGCTAACCATTAACGGACACCTGGATAAGATGCACAAAGGGTTGGACTACTATCTGGAGGCGATAATTCCCGCAATTGCTCCCAAATTGACAAGACTGAAGACCCTTCGAGTCGAACGGGTGACCTTAGCTAAGCAGCACCCAAAGGTCCTGTCTGCATTAATTCACAACTTCTCTACTCTCCAAGAATTGCACATTTCATTAGTCCTCTTCAACAGATTCAGAGACCTTGCAGCACTCATAGTTGCGCATCCATTCCTAGAATGCCTGGATCTCAGAGCCATATTCTGGAACTTCAAGTCGGTGACAGCGGAAAGTCATGTGTTTCAGGAGTATCCTGCCTTGCACTCACGGTTACGGTGCATAAAATGGCACTCCATATCTCTCAGTGTGATTGATTGGCTGTCAACTTACTATCACGTCCTGCCTGTTCATACGGTCACTCAAAGATCCTACATTTCCCTCCATGAGCTTCCCCAGATGGCGAGGCTTCTCCAACTCATCGGATCTTCCCTTGAACATGTCACCTTCTCCATTGATCAGGAGTCTCCCGGTATGAAATTTCCCTTTGTGGAAGCTTTTATCTCCCACTGACACCATTTTAGAGAAAATAAAGATGGATGTCTTATCATCGAACACAGGATTACGCACTCTAACTTTCAACAGAATTTTGCTGAGTCTAGAATATCCACGGACTTATGCATGGCTTCCTGTATTGCTCTCCCAGGTCACATCCCATTACATCGAGGAAATATCATTTGGTTTGAACTGGCACCAAGTCAAGCCAATAGAGACAGTGGATCTAAAGCTGGTACAGGATATCATCACCAAGCCTGTTTTCAGTGGACTGAAGAGAGTCATTTTTCAATGGTATGGTGGTGTGGATCCTGTGGAGGGCAGCCAAGCAATTAGGGCACGAATGAACCAACTCGATAGAATGGGACTACTTGTCTTCCGCCATGAATGGTGCATTTAGCATTCAGATAAGGCTATTACTTTTAGCTCATATAGATACCTCAAGACAGTTGGACTTGGGTGTCATAAAGTGCAATTTCATTGATTATGGACAATAATACTAGTAGCTCAGACTTATTCATGGACTTATAACATGTACATAGCCACTTTAAATTGTTTTTGAGCTTGCAAATGCAGCTTGCAACATTTTATTTGATGACTCCACACACATATTGATTTCTAACTTGTTCACTATATTCAAGTCATCCAAGAATCCTGAGACACATCCATTCATCTCTTGTTAGTTATAGTGTTGAGAATGTAACTATTAGAAATATGATTCAAACTCCTGATAAGAGTTGAATTGAGAAGTACTTGAGAAAGTAGAATGTATGCGCATATAACAGGGTATATGCATCTTACAAGAGTTACTGACAGAAGCTAGTAGCTTAAATTGCAAAAGAACTGAGTGATTTCACTGTCGATTGTAGTGTACCAAGTTGAATATTTATGTACTGTGATATGAAGTGAGAAGAAAAGATTAGTCGTTTGGGGCAATTGGGACAGAGATGAGTGTTAGGGGTTAGGGACATTGTTCATGGGAATGGAATGTGAACTATATTAGTGAAATGGGGAATATGGGGTTGAGGAGTATAGGGGAAAAACAGTGACGAGCACACAGCCTCATCTTGACATCTTGCATCCCTTGATTGGGTCATGTGCACATGTGGTGCATGATCTGTGAGATCAATCTTAGCGTGTTGTACAAAGGGAATTGGGATAGTCTTGACTCCTGTAACACATGGTGAATTGCTTTGTAGTAATGGAGGAATCAGGTAGATTGTGTCAAGTGAGGTTCGTTAGCTCAGCAATCTCAGTGATTGGTTGAGGTGGATGTATGCGTGGTAAAGAGGTAGTGTTTGACTTTGATTTGCATTAGATATCATTGTAGTGCAGAATATAGTGTGCTCAATTGTTTTATAACATCATCTACCTGTGTTGTCAGGCAAACCCCCTCCCGACACTAGGTGCAAGTCACTGTTTGTTTATGGTAACCTACAGCAACAAACAGTGAAACAAGAGGAATTCTCATAATAATTTGAAACCATGGCAAATGGTGAAGAATCCTTCCTATAGTTTACAATTTAAAATATAAAGAGAATCTGAATATAAACAGATGAACATTTATAAGAAATAAATTGTGACAAAATAAATCATATTTGCTGCATAAGATGCCAGAAATAATTATTTGTCTATATTCATATTTCCTTGATGTCTTAAATTGTAAAAAAAAAACAAAGGGAAGAAATTTTCACCATTTGCTATAGTTTCAAATTATTACCAGATTTCCTCTTTTTTCACTATTTGTTGCTGTGGGTTATGGTGAGTACACAGTGACTTGCACCTGGTGCAAGGTTATTTCCAGCCTTGGCTTCGGTCCCAGCCCAAGGTCCAGACCCAACCTGCACACCTGAGGGTCAAGCCGAGTGCCCAAGCCCTCAGCTTCAGCAATCATCCCGGAGTGGTGCCAGGGTTGTGGGTCAATTCTTGCATGTTAGGCAAGTGCCGCAGAGGTTCAGACTTGTACTAGGAATGAAGTGTGTTGTCATGACCCATTTATTCTCATATCAAGTTACCCCCATTTTCCCTTTCTATCCCTCCACCTCTATGTTTGCTCCTTTTGCCCTTCACCAAATTCACCGAATGGCCATTTGCTACTCGCATCATTCGCCAGTAGCCACACCATCAAACACGATCAACATCCCTTACCTGGTGTGATGGTTCATCACTGGCCCCATCATCCTCCCAATTTGACCCCCTTTGGGTGTTCCTATGGCCAGGGTGCATTCGCAGGCTGTTCTAGCTATGGATCGTGTGGGATCGACCCAGCAGACCAAGAGTCCGTGCAGGGTAATGTGTGTGCAGGTTGCAAGGCGTGTTTTCTTACATCGGTACCTTTATTCTCTTTCCTCTCCGTCATTTCATGTTTGTACTCCTCCCTAATTCTATTGTATATGTGTTTCATCTATTTGTATCCTGACTGCACCCCCCTATCCAACCCTGACTCACAGAGGCCTCTTTCCTATTCACTGATAACATATGAGCATTCGGTATAAGTAGTTTACATTTGCATGTATATTCTGCAGTTCAATTATCATATGTATATCTTGTGCAAAACTTGACCTCACTGTGACTATTGTCTTGAGCCCTCTTCTATAGACTACTATCTTAGACCAGAGGAGGACTTAAGCACCACTGGTGAGTTTTCATACTTCACCTTCACTACCTTAGTCTTCATACCATTGTTGGTGGTGTCGGTGAAGAGCTCCGTGTTAGGAAACCAGACTGTACAGTACCCAACGACCCACTCACCCTCCTCTGACCCACAAATCACTTACCACCCTTTTCCCCCCATGAGCCTCTACCATCCCATGAGTCAAACGAGTTCACCGAGGTGCATACGCGCGCACCGAGTCGAGTCAAGTTGAGTCGAGCCGAGTCGAGGAGCCACGTGAGTCCACGCAATCTCACGGGCTCACATCGCTGCACATACATCACAGATCAGCCGGACGATCGAGTTCTATGTTTCTCCCCCCCCCCTTTCTCCTGTCTCGACCCTGTTCTATTCCACGATCGCACCATGTTGCTCCACAATATGTACACGTAGGTAGTTCTATCTTCGATCTACCCCACGAACGCTCCACACCCATCTCCAACCCTCGGTCCGCCACCTTCTGACCTTCCTCCTGCCCATGCCCCCTCAATCTCACCATCCATTACCTTAGATACGTTTGTATAAAAGACCGAACGATGCTCCCAATTGATACTCACCAATTCTACTGGTCATTTTCCCTGGCGCTTGTGTTCTAAGCGCATTGAGACCTTGCAGACCCATTCCGGGCCAACCCAGGCCCTAATTCCCTAGCTACTCCTAGTAGCACACCTCTTAGTTACCGAGTATTCTTTAGAGATTAAGAGTCTCAGCACTCACCGATGACTCAACCCATACCGACCACCGTCACGCACCCGAAGCACGACATCCACAAGTTTCGGGACATCAAACCGGAGCTCGGACGCAACAACTGGGTGTCGTGGAAAAGGGAGCTCCTAGCCACAGCCAGAGACAGGGGCCTGTACGCTAACATCACAGACATTGACCCGGTCCCAAGCGACGCTAGCCCCAATGTCTCCATCGTAGGAACGGTACCGCACATCGGGACAACACCACTCACCCAGCCCGTAGACGAATGGAATGATAGGAATAACGTTGCGTACAACCAGATCCTACTTTTTGTATCACCTGACCTCCAGACTGCGATCGATAACACGGACATCGCCTCGGAAGCCTGGACCATCCTAACGAAGAAGTTCAAGTCTAAAGACCCGAGTAAAATCAGCATCGTCAGGACCAAATACGAAAACTACCATATGGTCGAGGGACAGTCCGTCAACGAGTACCTCATGACCATGAAGGATTTCCGAAACCAGCTAGGAAAGATGAGTGAGATCATAGCCGACTCAACTCATGCAGCCACAATTCTCAGGAACGTACCTGAGTCCTGGAGGCCGATCACCCAAACAATCCGCATGATTACGCGTGACCCCGACGACATTGAGGAACGCCTCGAGGCCCACGAGGTGGACCTCAATGCCGTCGAGATTTCCAGCCAGGCTGCCACTGCGTTCATCGCAAGGGTGGCATGACCCACACCTAGCAGGTCCAACCTGCCGAATGTCCCACAGAGCCGACAGTTTGCTGCAGCACAGAACGTGCCTCGAGCCAACCAGAGGCTGTTCTACCACTGCAACAACTGTGGAAAGGAGGGACACAGCGCTTCCAGGTGTTTTGCGCCAGGGGGTGGTTTAGCTGGGCAATCACCTTGGAAGCCCTTCCAAGGCCAATCCCCTTCCACTCCCACCTCTAGAACTCATAATAACTCACCTTCCGTTCCCCCCAGCGACCCAACCCAGCGACAGACTCAAAGCTGAACGACTCAGCTCGTCTCGCGGGCCAGAGCAGGGACATCGCCATGATGGCAAGGATTACAGAGGTACCGGAAGAGATGAGTCAGACAATCGTCCTGTCAACAGTAACTACAGCGCTATCCACGATCAGAACAAAGCACACACCTGGTTGATAGACTCGGCCGCATCCAGCCACCTTTGCGGAACAGCCGATCTATTCGACCATCTGTACATGTTCACACCGATCTCGATCTCGACAGCCAGTGGGGAGGCTTTCACAGCCAATCAGAGAGGGATGATACACATTACCCTCTGCTCCGATGCGTCATTTCACCTCCCCCATCTCCCAATAACACTCCTCGACATCATCTACGTGCCGAAACTTAATGCGAACCTCCTGTCAGTCGGACGAATGACCACCGCCAATGTTGATGTTATTTTTAGCAAGCATCATTCCTCGCTCTCGGTAGATAACAAGGTCCTAGCCCACGGTCCAAAGATCAGCAATTTATTTACCTATACCGCCCTTACCACTCCCAAAACCAAAGTCGAGACAGTGAAGTACTCGAGCAACTCGAACGACCCGCCCGAAATAAGGCTCTGGCACCACCGGCTAGCGCACACGAGTTATTCAACGATCGAGAAGATGATTAGGAGGAGGACGGCAAACAGGTTCATACCGTACATCAAAGCAGATCTCACGACGCAATGTGAGAACTGCCCATTCGGGAAGCAGACCAGGGCCCCGTTCAGATGCGAGGAGGACCTCCCACCGGCCATCGGAGACATCATTGTCTCGGACCTCTGCGGCCCCTTCGAAGCGTCGATCGGGGGCTACAAATACTTTGTCACCTGGATCGACTCGAAGACCAGGTATGCGAGCATAGATTTCCTAAAGAACAAGGAATGCTCGACCGTCACAGAGTCATTTCGACTCTACCTGGCATGGATCACGAGGCAGAAGGGAGCCAATGTAAAGAGGGTCAGGACTGACAATGGGGAGAATACATGGGGCGAGAGTTCAAAGACATATGCCGTAAGCTCGGAATAGTTCATGAAACAACCTCACTGTATACCCCAGAGCACAATGGGATCGCCGAACGATACAACAGGACCCTTCAGGAGGGCACGCTCACCCTCCAGCACGACTCCGAACTGTCAGGCAAATTCTGGGTATCAGCAACCCACACGGTAAACTTCGTCAGAAACCGAATACTGCACTCACGCACAGGGACATCTCCATATGAGGGGTTCTGGGGATCGAATCCCAAACTCAACTGGCTGCGCACGTATGGGGCGAAGTGTTGGGTGCTGATACCTAAGGCGATCAGGCGAAAAGGGGGCTACAGGTCCGTGGAAGGTATCTTCGTTGGGTACTTCGACGACTCCAAGGCGTGCAAGATATGGGTCCCGAGGACCCACTCGATCCTGAAAGCACGCGACGCTATCTTCGATGAGTATAATCACATCGAGCGAGTCATGATCCATGCTACTGACGATGACGACCTTCCAGGACTATGGACCGACAAGATTCACATCTCAACGTCCCCCTCCCCCACTTCACCCGGGATTGCCTGGTCTGAGGAGGGGTCACTCCCTTTCACACCAGAAGCACCAACAAGCATTTCTGGAGTAGAAGGGAGAGGGGGTGACGCGGGACCAGGCCCGGCACAGATAGAGGAGGCGGTAGGCGGTGAGAGAGCAGAGACAGAGGAAAAGAAGTTAGCAGCGGAGGAGATGACAAGCGGCGGAGACACGGGGGAGGCCACGGTGCCGAAAGATTTCGGGCATCGGTCCCGGAGCATATCGTTCCGCCACCGGAACTCCCGTTTCAACTGTTCCAAGACTGTCGACATAGCGGTCATTTGGTTTTGGAATGACAACAACTGGTGTTGTTGAACCTCCGCCATCTCCGCAAGGATATTCTGGATCCCGCGTTGTGTTTTCCGGATACCCCTTAACAATCCGGCGATATCAAGTAGCGGTGACACCATCGTGAAGCGGTTTAGGACTGCTGCCTCCGAGTTTCTGGTCACCGGAATCCTCCCTGTGGACTTCCCTCCGCTAGGTCCCAGTTTCGACTTTGGAGTTTCAGGCCCCTCGGTCTCGACCTTGCGCCTTTTCCACTCCACCCTCGCGGCACACCCGTCCACTACGCAACGCCTCTTCTTGTCCCGGCACCGATCGCAGGCCGTTTCCTGTGGATTTTCCGATCACATGCAGTCCAAGCCTTTGACCTCGCACGTGTCACAAGGAGCCTTCTCCTCCTCGCCGTCCCTTGTTTTCTGCTTCCGCGTTGTGGGATTCTCCGGTCCCAATTCCCGTAAATCCAACATGCGGGCCAGCTTGTTCTTCCTGGCCTGTTGGAATTTTTCCGCCCTCTGCTTCCGCTCCGCAACAAGATTCAGCACAGGGGCGACATCTTTTTGTTTCCCCTTGCCCTCAGGGGATGCCGTGCTTTCCAATTCCGCCTCGGATTCGGATTCAACAATGTTCTGGCAGTTTTCCTGTCAGCCTCGGGATTACGCACACAACATTTCCGACTCACCCGTTGCTTTCCCGCCTTTCCCGCCACGGCCTTGTCATCCGCAGCTTTTTTGGCCGCATCCCGTTTCTGCTGTTCCTCGCAGAGGCGCGACTCCTCCTTGTGGTGTTTACGGTCCCGTTCCGCCTTCTCCTTCCGCTCCTGGTCCTTCCACTCCTGTTCTTTCTGCTCCTTCTCCCTGCGCTCCTCCTCCAACCGTTCCTTCTCTTTCCACGTAGCTTCCTCGGCCGCTTGTTTTTCCACCAGTTCCTTTTGCGCAAGCATATCGTCGAAATGCTTCTTCATCTCAGCACTGGACATTTTGGAGAAATCAAATGAGGAGTTCATGGTAGATTGAAACAAGATGCGTTCTGCTTCCCGCCTATCTTTCAAACTCCGACACGTTTGTTCACAAGTCACGTGATCCGACCTGTGGTCTCGCAGGGCTCGGCCTTAGAAGGGAGATACTGTTACAACCGTTCATTTCCGATTTCCGACCTTCAGTTCCGCAACACTTTCCGCCCCTCCGATATTCCCGACATTCCGCCCATTGTTCTATTCCCTTGTTCTTTCGACTCTATTACTCGGACTCACCGGACCCACCTCACCATTCATCAAGACCATATGTCAGACCCTCCTTGTGTCTCGTTGTCAGATATGTTTTCCCGACCCCTTGTCCTTTGCCATTGTTTTACCTTACCCTGAACCCCCCTTGTAGTCCCATTGTTCCCAATTAGTTAGTTCCCACGCATTGTCTACTCGACTTCCGCTTCCCCCGGAATTTGCTTAGTACCACCCCATTACCTGTTGTCTCAGCTCTATGTATAAAAGCCTGTCATGTATGTCTGTTATTCTGCAATCAGATAATCACCTTCGATACTTGATTTCCTTCAATCCATCTCCTGTTCTTAGCACAGCGAGTCTAGCAAGACCTCGGTCTCTCCGCCTTCCGTCTTCCGCCTCAACTCCGCCTCAAGTTCCGACTAACCTTCAGTTCAGTACATTCCAACTTCCGACCCATTTCCGAAATACCTAGGACGATAGTTCATTGGGGGCGCAACCTACAAGTTGAAGCCGCTGTCCTTTCCAGTTCCGACTTAGCAGAAATCACGATACGTAACATCGTTATGAATCAAGTATGTAGACCTCGGATTTCATTGTCAATTCATCCAGATAGAACACATAATATGAACCTGAACCAGCGCGTGAGAGTACTATCCTCACGAGGGTGACACTCTTGAGTTGGGCCCAACACAGGGTTGCCGGGAGGCCATTGCATGTCTTGAGATGCATTGCAAGCTAATACGTGGCAGTACGAGCAAGGTCGTGCTTGAAGTATTTTATGAGGAAGTTGGGATTCGACTTCCGTGATAATTTATGATCTGGCGTTTACGACAGCTACCCATAGGCATGACACAGTGATCGGACGAATATCCTATAGGTAATATACCTCACTGATTTTTGGTATGATGGCTCTGTGGTGGACGGGAAATAGTGTTACGACTGTTCCGATCAACCATCTCCGCCACCTCCGCATATCCTCCGCGCCACCTCCGACTCTATTCCGGCATCCGCGACATCTGCAACATCTGCAACCCTTCCCCTTTGTTCTTTCAGTACCCCTGGCCACCTCCAGATACCGGCCCCCGTACTCGACCCTGAGCACAGCAAGATACCATTTCCGTAGTTCCGTTTCTTCTGATGCCTATTATACTTACCCGCCTTGTTCTTTGCCATTGTACTTACCCTACCCTGCACCCCCCTTGTCAACCATTGTTCCGTATTAGTTACTTACCCCGTATGACTATCCGATTCCCGCACTCTCCGGAATTTGCTTAGTATCATACCATTACTTGTTGTTCTGCGCTTTGTATAAAAACCCCTCATGTATGTCTGTTATTCTGCAATCAGATAATCACCTTCGATACTTGATTTCCTTTGCTCCATCTCCTGTTCTTAGCACAGTGAGTCTAGCAAGACCTCAGTCTCTCCGCCTTCTGTCTTCCGCATTCCGCCTCAGTTCCGACTCAAGTTCCGACCCAACCTTTGGTTCAGTACTTTCCGACTTCCGACTCAGTTCCGAAATACTTAGGACGATAGTTCATCGGGGGCGCAACCTATGAGTTGAAGCCGCCATCCTTTCCAGTTCCGACCTAGTGGCAATCGCGATACGTAACAAATAGGAAGGATACAGACCGATGGTGCAACTCAACTTAGAACCCTCAGAAGTCTCACGACATCAGCCATGGAATTTGACCAATGAATCCCTGCGATAACACTAATGCCACTGTTGCGCCCAATCCACGATTGTACATCCAAGATCAGCAGTATTGTGCCATCCTCAAGAAGTGTCACAGACTATAATAAATTTACAAATCTGCTGAGAATACACATGGATGTCAAAAATTACATGGAAACACTAAGATGAAATATCTTAAGGCGTGACGCTTACCACTCCTAGTCATCAAATTGGAGGAATCATAACCCGCCGAGGACATAGTTTCGTTGGAGGGGCTGTGCGCGGCAGGTAAACTGGTGTCTTCCCTCCGATTGACATCATCTGCCCTATATTCATCAACAGCTGCAGCTGTGAATTTCCTCCGACGGTGACTGCCTTTATCACCCCTGTCTGGACCACCTCCTCCCCTCCCAGCGATTGTTCCAGACCCAAGGTTTAAAGCGACATGATCCACAACAATGGACAGGTTCCCCTGCTCATCAACATCCTTAAGCAACCCATACACATAAATCACTGTGTTTATGTTAGGAGCTGGGGTGCGATTCCAACGAACGGAGTTGCCATCATAAATACAACTGGTTGCCCAAAGGTGAACACTGACACCATAAAGAAAAACCAGATAAAAGACGAACCCCAACGTGAACGACTTTGTGGCATCTCGAACATAATCAGAGATGGCCAAGTTAAAAATGCACATCTTAGAATCAGCTCCATACTCCGCATTACTAATCACAGCCCCCACACCCCAAATTGCCACAGACGTGTCATCTGGAATGTTATCTTCATAATTGTCAGCCTTTGGATCTCCAGGGTATGGTACAATAGATATCACATCCATCAAAACCTTGGAAGATGGGGGGCCAAAGATGCGGCCAACGATGTGGGCAATAGTGTTATCTGGCAACAGACACTCCCCAGGAGGACTATAGACATGAATGTCAACAGGTATTGTCATGTCCTCATGGGTAGTCTGCAACACAGTATTATAATGGCAGTAGTAAGTAGGAGATGTTGTTTGACGATGGCCCCCAGTAACACAAAGGTTGGCAGTTAGATTGATGGTAGACATACGTATAATACAAAAACTACCAGACGGAGAGCAAACTTATACTCAAACCATCCTCGACACCACTGTCCGAATACCATCACCTGATCATGTCGTATGTCACCCAACAACCAATAACTCCCAAAAGACGGATCACATTTGTAACTATGTTTCAGATAGGAACACTCATTCAACAGCCATGAACCTTTGTTGGATTTCTAATGATGTCTCTCATGTGTAAATATGTTTCACATAACCGGCATTGTATGAACTAACCAATATGAATACTCATCCACAACCCCGCTACCACTCAATCACCTTCACATCCAATCACCCAGATGCCTGGGTGCTTGACTAAAGCTACGGAGAGAAAGGGCAGGAGTAGAAACGTGCAGCAATTTAACAGCACAGGCCACGACAGCTAACATCTATTTCAGACCAGTCGCCCTGAAGTCTCGATGGAGACCGCAGTCGATGAATTGATCCAAGTCTTCGAGACTACACACCCTCCCTACCATCTTCACGGCCTCTCTGCCAGAGACCGCATGCTGCCATTGCTGAGAGATATAGAAATTCTGGAGTACGAAGTCACGACCCTTCCAGTCCCTGTGGAAGTGTTGACGCACATTGCCAATCACATCCAATGCGTCAGAGGCAACTTACTGGAAATTATTACCGATGACGACGCATGAAGGTACCGGTGATCGTTACACAATAGTCAAAACGGATTGGGAAAACACGAGATGAAATGGGTAACCATTCAGCCAATGACCTGTATTAATAGCAGACTACTTTACCTTTTTTTGGTTCCCTACTCGTTGAACGGAGTATAAGCAAGTGATGGTGTCCAAATAAAATCCAAATAAAAGCAACGACGATTACCTGTCCAACGTAGGCTAAGTATAGGACTGTGAGAGAGAGAGAGAACGCATGCCGGCAAAGGGACCATAGACACGTCTGCACAGTTCTTGAACCCAGGAACAGTGCTCATCCCTGTCACCCCTGCCTCAATACCCAGGACTACGTCAAATTCCCCACGGCTGCCAGCCGAACATCTTTGTCAATCACCACTCTCGTCAATAGAACAGTCTCATCACCCACTGAACTCCCCAGGGTGTATAGCTCCCACACCAGAATCCCAATTGCCCGTGCGTCTGTGGGATGAAACACCATCTTGTCCAAACCCCCGTGGAATGGACAATCTGGAGCCCGGGCCGCACCTCGTCCTGGAGGTTGTAACCCCATCCATGAGTGTCTTACCGCGCGATGGTCAGTGACAATCAAGGAAACAGAAATAAAAAAGGTTCATACCACGACACGCATGGGGTGTCTTTGAGTTATGGGACATTTCACTGTGGGATTGACATCTGAAGATGGGTTCTGCGCTAAGGGTCATATGGGAGTCTGTGAGAGGTGTTCTGTAAGTTGTTTGATGTATGGTAAGCGTACTTTACTGAACCACTAACTTGCACAAGCCCGTCCATATCTCAACACCAAGAACAGTCCGTGGTAGGTGAGTGATGTTGCCACTTTTCACCAGTGTGATTCCTGAGAAAATTTGCGCAGCTTCTGCAATGGGCCTCTGAGTCGCGTGCATCATGGTGGGTGGATCTTCACTGAGTCAAGCACCTCCCATCATGGATTTGTCTCCCAGTCACGCTTTGAAGCACATATAAGTCCAAGGGAATTCTCTCCTACCATGGATCAGTCTCCCAGTCACGCTTCGAAGCACATATGACTCCAAGGGAATTCTCTCCTATGGTTATCCCCTATTCCACTTCCCCAGAACCGGCTCCAGTGTCTTCTCCGTTGATATTTACGCCCAGCCGCATCCTATCTGCATCACCATGCGCTCCATACCAGAAGTCGCGCGCCCCGAAAACGCATCGATGTCCTTCATGGGGTTCATCCTCCAGCCCCAAGGATGCGCTACCGCGAGCACCTCGTGTGCTTCTTGATACAATGAAATCGCCTCAGCCAGGTGCTCGACCCAGCGTGCACACCTCGCAGTCCAGAATCCCAATCACCCCTGGCACGGTTGGATGAAACACCATATCGTCCTGCTTGTAGTCTCTGTGGACAATCCGGACCCCGGATTGTCCGCGAGGTTGTAATGGCGTCAATGAGCGTGTCTTACCGAGCGAGTATTAGAAAGAAACACAAACAAAAAAGAAAAGGGGAGGTTGACTGGCATGTGACATAACAGGTAAGCAGTGACAATGATGGAGAGTGAGACAAATGGACCCATGACACCAGTCTTGTGACCTATGATGACACACCCATCAATGGTCACGAGAAAAAGAAATAAGAGACGATAAGCATGTAAGGGGTGATGACAGAAGGACAGAATCATGGCAAGAAGAAAAAGTAAGACCAATAAATGGTGACGTGGCTCAAAAGCGAGGATGGGTCAACAAAAGAAGAATTGTTCAATAGGACATTGACCCCAACCGGTGACGTCGCAAGCATGGAGCTGTAAACACATGGGAAGAAAGGTGGGTGCGCTACGAATGTTTGACGGCAAAAATGAAGAACCAACAGTGAGACAAATGGAGACATGGCCCAAAAAGGCTGAGAAAGCTGAGTCAAACAGGGGCAAAGGGACGCAAACTTTCACACATCGTATGCTTAATAGAAGAGTAATCCCACCATCTGCGGTTGTGTCGACTGCAGCGCCGCGTAGCCGAACCTGCACTCGCGGAACCACATGGAATGCTCTAGGCCCGCTTTCTTGGACTCTGTGCAGGGGTTGATGAGGTGTTTTAGATAGAGGATGGGGTTCATGAAAAGTTGAGGGGGTCAGCCTCTTTATGTAATTGAAGTGAGTGGGACAGGGGGCAAAACGGAATGCTTACGAGGCCATATTTGTGCAAGAGGCTTTACAGTATCGACCGCCATACATTTGTGCAATTGTTTGAGTTATCTGTGGGGAAAATTATGCAACTAGGCAAGGACTGATGGAAGAGGGTGTTGCTATGTAGCCCCAGTCTCCACCTATTAACAACAGACGATGTGAGGTGTGTCCTTGTTAGGCGGCTCACATGTTCAAAAGTGACATGGTATTCACCTTGCATGACTGTACGCCACTGAGTAAGGTTGGATGTATGCATGATCGAATCACTGACCCACCATACTCCTCATACCCATGCCCTTGCATTAGCTTATGACCTACGTCCGTATATTGCGCCGCTGCAAATCCTTTGGTCTTGGATGCCTCAGAGAACCCATATCCAGGCAAACTGAACGCAACGACATGAAAGCTCGGATCCTTTTCTGAAGAGGTGAAGTTAAAAGCGGCAGCCCCAGCCATGCGATGCTCGCAGGCATCGCAACATCAAGTGCGTGCACAGGATGAAAACCACATGCCAAGACTGCATGAACCAAAAGGTTTGTTGCAGCTTCATGGACGGGAAGCGCAAATGGAAAGCAGACAAAGGAACCAAGGGGCCTGAGCTGAAGAAGGCAAGGGCAGCACTGATCAAGCCATTGGGAGTTATACCTCTGGTTGACATAGGCGCAGGGCCTTTGGGGTCGGGGCCGAGGGGATTGAAGTCCAGGGGACTTTCAGGGGAGGAAGTTTCTGTGATGCTGAGGGACTTGTTGTCCCAGCAGAACCAGCAGTTGGAGCAGAGCAATCATCTGCTTCAGGCCATTCTGGATTTTTCACAGCGGATTGAGCGGCAAAATTCCCGGATAAACAAGCGCATCAGGTTATGGACCACCATGGCAGAGAAAACAGCATTGTGGTTCAGGATCAGAAGATGGGGACAAGGAGACTGGAGATGAGGATGCAGGAAAGACGGGAGATGGGGTTTCGGATGAGGGTTCGGGAGATGAGCAGAATGGCAGGGAAAAAGACATGCAACAATGGAAGACAATTAAGTAGTACTAATGTTTTGGTTTCAGGTTTATGTGAATCTTTTTTCTTGGTGTTTGTTCAGGAATGGAAAATGAACAGAGATGGAAAGAAAAGGGGAAACAGATGCTAAGGAGAAGAGCCAAGAACTACAAGCGTAGCAATTCCACAAAATGGCTGAGGTAAAACATAGCAAAGAGTGTATGCATCCAACTAAGAAAGTGACCATAAAATAAGTGAAAAGAAATGGGAGAGCCAAAGCTCAGGTTCAAGGAACCCATGGTCCAGGATTGGCAGGGTAGGCTGAGTGAAAATCAGTCATGATCTCAGCCGCATGGCCGAGCCTGGTTGCAAGGACCCATGACGTCTCTTCATTGGTTCCTTCATAACCAGCCCAATGGATGAGGTACAGGAAGTTACAGGGTCTACATCGTCGGTCAATCTTGGAATCAAGGATCTTGGAAATCTCGTACTCTGTCTCACCATCAATCTCAACTGGAGGTGGTGGAGACTGAACCTGATTCCGAATGGTGTTTGGGATTGCGGGTTCGAGCATGGAGACGTGGAAGACCAGGTGGACTACCCGAAGGCTATCTGGGAGTCGTAGAAGGTAAGCTCAGGATCTGGCCTGGCCAATAATCTCAAAGAGACCAAGGTACTTCTCAGCCAGCTTCTTTGAGGGTGTAATGACCGTTCATTTCCGACTTCCGACCTTCAGTTCTGCAACACTTTCCGCCCCTCCGATATTTCCGACATTCCGCCCATTGTTCTATTCCCTTGTTCTTTCGACTCTATTACTCGGACCCACCGGACCCGCTTCATCGTTCATCAAGACCATATATCCGGTCACCCTTGTAGTTCGTTTTCAGACATTTTTTCCCGACCCCTTGTTCTTTGCCATTGTTTTACCTTACCCTGAACCCCCCTTGTAGTCCCATTGTTTCCCGATTAGTTAGTTCCCATGCATTGCCTACTCGACTTCCGCTTCCCCCGGAATTTGCTTCGTACTACCCCATTACCTGTTGTCTCAGCTCTTTGTATAAAAGCCTGTCATGTATGTCTGTTATTCTGCAATCAGATAATCACCTTCGATACTTGATTTCCTTCGCTCCATCTCCTGTTCTTAGTACAGCGAGTCTAGCAAGACCTCAGTCACTCAGCCTTCCGTCTTCCGCCTCAATTCCGCCCCAAGTTCCGACGAGTCTTCAGTTCAGTACATTCCACCTTCCAACCCATTTCCGAAATACCTAGGACGATAGTTCATTGGGGGTGCAACCTACAAGTTGAAGCCGCTGTCCTTTCCAGTTCCGACTTAGCGGAAATCTTGATACGTAACAGTATTATCTGATTCCCACCCGATAACTATCGCTATGCCTCCTCGTACCACAGCTACTTCAGCTCGAGCAGGAGCTGTCGAAGCTCTCTCTTATTTTGGCAGTCTTAGATCCGCAGCACCAAGACACGCGGAACCCTCCAGCAGCTCTCGTGCCAACAATGAGCTCTCCGATGCTATTCCGCAACGCTTCGAAGAAGTTCCCGACACTAATCCTGACAACAATCCTGACTATGACAGAAACTCGACGAGTAGCAGCGGCGAACAAACAGCAGTGTCATTCTGACGCCCAGCTCCACCACCACCACCTCCACCAGGACCACCTCCAGGCGGCCCTCATGGCAGCCCACCCGGCGGTCCCCCAGGCGGTCCTCCCGGTGGTCCTCCACCTCCAATCCCACCTCAGATTCCTGCCAACCCAGTTCCGCCCGCACCAGTTCCGGATCCTGCACAAGCTATCGCCATGCTAGCCAGACAACTCCAGCGCCCGGCCCAAGCACCACCACGCCCCAAGACAAAGGTCCGCGAACCAGATCAATTCGACGGTTCCGACCCCAAGAAGCTCCAGCCATTTCTGGTCTAGCTTCAACTCAACTTCCACGATCGTCCCGACACCTTTCCCGACGACGAACGAAAGGTCAATTATGCCCTTTCCTATCTCCGAGGCACGGCTCTCGACTACTTCGAACCCGCCCTCATGGATCCGTTCGCTCTTGTCGACTGGGCCGACGATTACCACAACTTCGTTTCCGAACTCCGCAGCAACTTCGAACCATTTGACATGGAAGCCGATGCGGAAAATGAACTCGATAAGCTTCGTATGAAAGACACTCATAAGATAGCTAAATATATCGTCACATTCCAGCAGCTCGCTCCTCGAGTCCAATGGGGAGAAGCCACACTCCGACGCCAGTTTTACATGGGCTTGCCATCCCGGATCAAGGATGAAATTGCCCGTGTCGGAAAACCCGCCACCCTTACCGACCTTCGCAGTTTAGCCCAATCCATCGATTCGCGCTACTGGGAAAGACATTCCGAGATCGCTCACAAAACATCCGCCCAGAGCAAGAACAACAAGTCTTCCGACAAGAAGTCTGACAAAGACAAGAAGAAGAGTAATTCTGGAAACAACAACTCCGGAAACAACAACAACAACAGTTCCGGATCCAACTCCGGCAACCGGAACAACAACTCCACCCCTCGCAATAACCAGGCCTCTGGTTCCAACACCAACGCCCGGAAGAGCACTCCAGACCTTTCTGACAAACTTGGGAAGGACGGAAAACTAACCCCTGTAGAACGCCACCGTCGCATGGACAACAACCTTTGCCTTTTCTGCGGCAAAGGCGGTCACGTCGCTCACGATTGCACCCGAGCTTCCGCTTCCGCTGCTAAGGCCAAGGGCCGTGCGGTGAAGATGGAAGAGAAATCCGAAGCGGCTCCCGCTACGGATGCAAAAAAATAGTCAGCTGTCCTCCGGCCTCCGCATGAGCTGAGGGCTGTGTTGACCCCATTCGTGCGACAAACGAGGTTAAACTCAACGCATCTGCTCTTTCGTCCTCCGACTCCCTCTCTGTTCCGCTCACTTCCGACACAATTTCCGCACCCCCGTTCACAGCATTGATCGACTCCGGTTCGACTCATTGTTTCCTTGATTCCGACTTTGTTTTGAAACATAAACTTCCGACCTGCAACATTCCGACAATTCCGCTCCGCCTTTTCGACGGGTCGTCTAACACGGCAATTTCCCAAGTCGTGGACCTGTCTATCCGTTTCGCTACTGGGGACAACCATGAAGTTACGTTTTACGTTACTCCGCTAGATGCTAGCTGTTCCATTGTACTAGGACACAATTGGCTCACCCGATATAATCCGTCGATTAACTGGGCATTGGGTCAAATACAGTTCCGTACCCTGGGTCAACTTCCGTCTATTCCGACGTCATCCGCAAAGATGGCTCAGGCCTCTTCTGCAACTCCGCTCGTGGATTCAGTTCCGCACTCCGGTCCCACTTTAGCACCTCCGTCCCTCGAAGCTCCTCGAATTGCGCTCGTTTCTGCCACTGCTTTCCGCATATTGCAACGGCAAGAAGACACAACCATTTTCCAGCTTCACCTTTCTGACTCGGCTTCAGTCAAGGCTCGTTCTGCCTCAACTTCTGCTCCGGTCGACATGAGCTCAGTTCTGGATGAATATCGTGACTTCCCGGAAGTGTTCAATAAGGCCAAAGCCGATAAACCTGCTGAACATCGACCTTACGATCTGAAGATAGATTTGGAAGAAGGCGCATCTCCGCCCCTTGGACCAATCTACTCTCTTTCGCAAAGTGAACTCCAAACTCTCCGCGAGTTCATCGATGAACATCTCAACATGGGCTTCATCCGCCCTTTGCTGTCTCCGCACGGCGCTCCGGTCCTTTTCGTCAAAAAAAAGGATGGATCTCTCCGCCCTGAAAAGATGCCGCGCAAACACGCAATGCTGCTAGTACAGCTCAGAACAGGGCATGTAGCGCTGAACAAATATCTGGCAAAGATCGGCAAGGCGCCATCACCCAGGTGCCCTGTGTGCAAGAGAGCCGATGAAATGGTGCACCATTATCTGTTCAGATGCCCGAGTTATGCGAAACAGAGAGCGGAGTTGAGAGCTGTGCAGAGGGGCAAGTTCAATGAAGGTCTTACTGGCCAGGCCCAAGGCGATGAAGCCATTGTTCAGATACATCCAGGGCACGAGGAGGTTTGAAGAGGCCTACGATGATCTAACCCTACAAGGGGAGGCAGGCAGGGACAGCAACTGAGAGGGAGCTAGGGAGCATAACAGCGAAGGAGAAAAGATTTTCCGCTGCCCACACAGGCACGGACAGGCTCCAGGCTTCGCCCAAGAGCGCAAGTAGAGACCGAGAAGTATAGGGCAGATAGGGCTAATTTATGACCGGCGATATGTATACCTTGTCTTACATAGGCCATTGCCCCAAAAGACAATAAATTGGATAAAAAATAAATAAATAAAAAAGAAAGAAAAAAAGATGAAGCCAATAAATGTTTTGAAGGTAAGAGAGCTACCCGAATGGGGCTTGCCCTATCTACAGTCATAGTGAAATGGCCTGTGATACTTGACGATGTAACATACAAGGTCTCACAGAAAGGTTGTCTAGTGGTAACAATCCTTTTGCTGGCGAAGGTACTCCTTCGGAGTCTAAAGAATACTCGGTAACTAAGAGGTGTGCTACTAGGAGTAGCTAGGGAATTAGGGCCTGGGTTGGCCCGGAATGGGTCTGCAAGGTCTCGATGCACTTAGAACTCGAGCGCCGGGGAAAATGACCAGTAGAATTTGTGAGTATCAATTGGGAGCATCGTTCGGTCTTTTATACAAACGTATCTAAGGTAATGGATGGTGAGATTGAGGGGCATGGGTGGGAGGAAGGTCAGAAGGTGGCGGACCGAGGGTTGGAGATGGGTGTGGAGCGTTCGTGGGGTAGATCGAAGATAGAACTACCTACGTGTACATATTGTGGAGCAACATGGTGCGAGGGCCATGGCTCGACCCAGAGAACTCGTCGTACGGGAGAGGGAAGCGCCGTCAGGCTCTAATCGCGGAAGTCACGGCACTAGCGCATGGGACGTCGACACTCGAAGAGACAAAGTCAGCATTTGTGACCCTAGCTGAAGATGAGCCTGACCAGCATCGAGACACAATGAACTCACCTGACGCACAGAAATGGAAGGAAGCGTGCGAGCAGGAGTACGAGACCCTGATGGGATATCACACCTGGACCCTTGTCCAGAGACCACCGAACACGAACATTGTCGGATGCCGATGGACGTTCAGAGTCAAGAGGGACAACCTGGGACAAGTCAATAAGTATAAAGCCAGGCTAGTCGCTCAGGGATTCTCACAGGTGCCCGGAATTGACTATAACGAGACATACTCCCCCACGATCCGACTCACCTCCATCAGGCTGATTCTCACGCTCGCATGTCGATACGGACTAGAACTTCGACAGGTTGACATTAAGGGGGCGTACTTGAATGGGAAGCTGGAGGATGAGGTATACATGAGGCAGCCAGAGGGATTTGTGGAGGAAGGAAGCAAAGGAAAGGTGTGCAAGCTGAACAAGGGGGTCTACGGACTAAAACAGTCAGGGCGCGTGTGGCACAACACCCTGAGAACCGAGATCGAGAAGATAGGGTTCAGAGCGGGGGAGGCCGACACCACAGTATTCTTTTGATTCAGAGACAGCAGCTCAATCGAGATAGCCGGATGGTACGTCGACGATGGCCTCCTCGCGGCCGACTCCACACAGTCCATGGACCGGATGGTGATGGATATAAAGGGGAGCTTCGATATCCAAGACCTTGGAGAGCCGGAACATCTCCTCGGCATCAGGATAAGCAGGAACAGATCGCTGAGTACCATTCACATATCCCAACCCTCATTCATCTCTACTATCGCAAAAAGATTCGATATCTCCCCCAGCCAACCTATCATGTCTCCCATGGACTCGACAATCGATCTCAGAATGGCCACCATCACCGACGATACACTCGACGTACCATACGCGTCCCTCATCGGCAGCCTCAACTACTGGGTGACTTTCCGTAGCCTTAAATTCCTAAACTCCTGGCTCTAAACCAGCTCCGTGCGATAGCTGTCGAATTTAGGACCGATTTCGAAACCATAACACCAAAGCAATGGCGGAAGTGCTCAGATGCAAGCTGTCATCGGCATCCGGCCGGCATGAATAAGTAGGGCAGGAAATTTCCACGTTTGGCCAAACCTGTCACTATAGTGCACTATATGTCATCAAAATGTCACATTTTTGGTTTAGGAAGCAGCAAATAGGTTAGAGCAGGGGTCGTGACCCCTGCTCTAGAGTTTTGGTTTAAAACATTAATTTCCGTTATAGCGGACTTGTAAAACGCTTCCCTGTCATCGGCTAGTACTCGGCTCGATGTTCCGCAACGTTTAGAACATGGAATTTAGGAATTTAGCTCTACAGAAAGTCACCCACTGCGCCATCGCGACCCGCCCCGACATATCATACACAACCAACAAATGCATGCAGTTCATTTCCAGACCAACGCTCCAGCACTGGGAGGCCGCGAAGCGAGTCATACGATACCTGCTACACACGAAGGAGTACGGGATCCTGTACAGGGCGGAGGGCGACGGGGTCAGGGGGTATGCTCACAACCTGGCAGGATTCACAGACGCGGACTTCGCAGGCGACGTCAACAACCGCAAGTCCACGACGGGCTGGGTATTCACATTCAATGGCTCCCCGCTCTTGTGGGCGTCCAAGAAACAGCACTGCGTATCGAGATGTTCAATGGAATCCGAGCTCATAGCCGGATCATTCGTGTCGGTCGAGGGCATATGGCTGATACGCCTAGGGAAGGATTTTCATCATAATTCTACCCCTATTCCGCTCTTCACAGACAATCAATCCTTCATCCTATTCTCAAAGAATGACATCAGCAGCAACCGGACTAAACATATTGACACGCACTATCACTACACGCGCAACCAAATCGACACCGGGAACATTTGACTGCAGTACATCCCTGGCTCCGATAACCCAGCAGACATTCTCACAAAGCCACTCTCGCCACGCAAGCACGTCTATCTCCTCGATCTTCTTGGAGTCTGTCGTGCTTGAGGGGGCGTGTTAGGAAACCAGACTGTACAGTACCCAATGACCCACTCACCCTCCTCTGACCCACCAATCACTTACCACCCTTTTCCCCCCCATGAGCCTCTACCATCCCACGAGTCAAACAAGTTCACCGAGGCACGTACGTGCGCACCGAGTCGAGTCGAGTCGAGGAGCCATGCGAGTCCACGCAATCTCACAGGCTCACATCGCTGCACATACATTGCGGATCAGCCGGACGATCGAGTTCTATGTTTCTCCCCCCCCCCCCTTTCTCCTGTCTCGACCCTGTTCCATTCCACGTGGACATGCAGAAGAAGGTCTGGAAGCGGAGAACGAGGACGAGGGGGAAACGATGAGGGAGGAGTAGGTGTCGAGAGTGTTATGATACTCCAGTTACGACATTAATGATATCACCAAGGCTCGTACCCAAGTTACATACAGATATCCCCGAACTCCCCGACTCGCGTACACACGACACCGAGCCAATACACCTTCGAGCACGCGTACAAGGCACGCCAAGCGAATCGTCATCATATTGAATGCGTCGATCACATCAATCTCGATCGACAGACTGACCTGAGACACTGATCCCCGCTTAGACATCAATTCAATTGGGATCAAGGTACATATGCATCCGATCGTCCCTGACCGGACTCGACCGCTGCTCCACAATTCCCCCTCGCACATCACGCACATGTCTCTCCACACCATCGTCTTATGTACAAATAATCCTTAGCATTCCCTTGTCATATTCATTCGATAGCTCGCTCCAGTCTATACTCCACATCCCCCTATATCCCTGCGTCACATACCACACGTACTGTATCGACGCCGAGCCCTTTCCAGTAGTTAAGTAGTACAAACAGATGTAACAATTAAGCACGAATAACATTAGTTTCACCTCTCCACCGTCTCAAAGTTCCCGATCGAAGTATTTTCTATAGTACAAGCAGTCCCCTCAGCACTCAAACATCTACTCGATTCAGCTCCACTTGAAGCTTGAATCAATTCCCAACTCCAAATACAAATCCATTTAGAATAACTCTTATCAGAGAGACTTGTAGATATTTTTTCTTGAGGTGTCGGAAAATAGTATAATGGAGAATTAATCGGATTTTGACATATGTCTTGAGAACTGTAAGAAATCAATGGGGTATCGGAAATGAGGTCGGAATTGACTAAGGCGTGGAAATGGGGCCAGGCTTATCAGGATATGACTTGTGAAAATCAGAGACGAGGTCAGAGGCATGGTCTAGTTCCATGGCGGAAATCCACAAGGTCTCTTCGTCGGTGTTTTCATAGCCTGCCCACTTGACTAGGTACTGGAGTTGGCAGCGGTATCGTCTGTCGAGCTTTGAGTTGAGAATCTCCGAGATCTCATATTCCAGTTCTCCGTCGATGATGACTGGCGGAGGCGGAGGTTGTTCTCGATTCGGAATTGTATTCGGAACTGCTGGCTCAAGCATGGAGACGTGGAATACCGGGTGTACTGCGCGCATATTGTCAGGAAGTCTGAGGGTGAAAGAACGACTGCCAGCCTTAGCGATGATCGCGTAAGGGCCAAGGTATTTTTCAGAGAGTTTATTCGAGGGGCGAGTGGTGCGGAAGTTTTCAGCTTTGACAAGACTTTGTCGCCTATCTTGAATGCCGGTTGCGGAAGTCGTTTACAATCAGCGGAAATCTGGTATCTCTTCTGGGCAGCGGATATGTTCTCTCAGAGGTGCTGGTGAAGGTCATCAAGTTCTACAACGAAATCTCGGGCTCTTGCAGAGGCGAGGTTGCGTTCAGGGTGGATGGCGAGATTCGGGTGGTAGCCCTTGTTGGCGTAAAAGGGTGAGATTCCAGTGGTGGCGGAAGGCGCATTGTTGTAAGCAAATTCCGCGAGCGGAAGGAGGTCGGACCAATTGCTGTGTTGGTAGTTGCAATAGATGCGGAGATACTGCTCAAGAGTCTGATTAGTACGTTCCGTTTGTCCGTCTCCTTCGGGATGATAACCGGAAGTGAAGTGGAGCTTCATGTCGAGAGCCTTGCCGAGTGTGCGGAAAAAGGATGACACGAATTCTGATCCACGGTCGGAAGTGACATGGGAAGGGATTCCGTGCTTGGACAAGACGTGGAGCACGAAGAGCTGTGTGAGCTGGGCGGAAGTGATGGTGTCGCAGGTTGGAATAAAGATGGACTGCTTTGTGAGGCGGTCAGCGATAACTAGAATGGTATCATAGCCAGATGACTTAGGAAGTTTCTCAATGAAATCCATGGATATCGAATTCCACGGTTGTTCCGGGATCGGAAGTTGCTTCAGGAGGCCGTAGGGTTTGTGACGTTGAAGCTTGGCTTGCATACAGGTGGTGCATGACTTGCAATAGTCTTGGACCATTGTGCGGAGGAGAGGCCAAGTGTAGGTACGTCGGATTATGTCGAGGGTTTGGTTCTGGCCTTGGTGTCCTGAGAGCAGATGATCGTGGCTTTGCTGGAGTACGCGAAGTCGTAGATCGTTGGTATCCGGAACGTAAATCTGGGACTTGTACCGGAGAAATCCGTCGGAATCGAGGGACCATCCAGGACTGGTGAGGTCATCGAGGTGGGCTGCAGAGATGGGGTCGGAAATGAGTGTGGAACGGATGTCGGAATGGAGAGACTCGGTGTCCATAATGATTGAGGTGCGGAGTAGCGGAATCTGCAATGCTGTGGCACGCAGGGACGATGCCAGTTGCTCAGTGGAGAATACTGGGTGGAAGTTGTGCGGATTAACGCTGGCATAGTCGCTACTTCCCTCTGGGGGGTAGATGTCCCAACGTCTAGTGAGCGCGTCGGGTTTTGCTCTGAGCTTTCTGGGGCGGAAGCAGATCACCATGTTGAACTGTGCGAGATATTCAGACCAGCGGACTTGACGGCGAGTCAAAATCTTAGTAGTCGCGAAATACTCAAGGTTTTTATGATCCGTTACAACGTCGATCGGATAGGTTGGACCTTCGAGGTAGGGTCGCCAAATTTTGAAGGCTTCGAAGATTGCAAGTAGTTCCTGATGAGTGGGTTGTCATGATTTTCGGTCTAACCAATGCTCCCGCCGCGTTCCAGCGATTCATGAACGACGTATTTTCCGACCTTCTCGACGTATGCGTCCTAGTCTACATTGACGACATCCTCATCTATTCCGACACACTGAAAAAACATCGGGAACATGTCCGCGAAGTACTCCGCTGTCTATGCAAACACCATCTCTACGCAAAAGCAGAGAAATGCGAATGGCACCGCAACACGGTCGAATACCTCGGCTACATCCTCTCTCCAACAGGTCTTACCATGGCAGAGGACAAAGTCAAGGCAATTCAAGAATGGCCGGAACCCCGACGTGTTAAGGATGTGCAGTCTTTCCTTGGCTTCGCCAATTTTTACCGACGTTTCATTTATAACTTTTCCGACATTACTGTTCCGCTCACGCGTCTCACCAGGAAGGGTGCCCCATGGAATTTTACTCCGGAATGCCATTCCGCATTTGAAGCCCTCAAAGCGGCCTTCACTACGGCTCCTATACTCGGTTTCTGGATTCCTGATGCCCACCTTGTACTCGAAACCGACGCTTCCGACTACACGCTAGCCACCATTCTTTCCATCATTTCCCCCGACGATGGAGAAATTCATCCGATCGCCTTTCATTCCCGCACCTTTTCCGCCCCGGAACTCAATTATTACCTCCACGATAAGGAACTACTTGCGATTTTCGAAGCCTTCAAAATCTGGAGACACTACCTCGAAGGTCCAACTTATCCAATCGATGTTGTAACGGATCATAAGAACCTTGAGTATTTTGCAACGACTAAGATTTTGACTCGCCGTCAAGTCCGCTGGTCTGAATATCTCTCACAGTTCAACATGGTGATCTGCTTCCGCCCCAGAAAGCTCAGAGCAAAACCCGACGCGCTCACTAGACGTTGGGACATCTACCCCCAGAGGGAAGTAGCGACTATGCCAGCGTTAATCCGCACAACTTCCACCCAGTATTCTCCACTGAGCAACTGGCATCGTCCCTGCGTGCCACAGCATTGCAGTTTCCACTACTCCGCGCCTCAATCATTATGGACACCGAGTCTCTCCATTCCGACATCCGTTCTGCACTTTGTTCCGACCCCATCTCCGCAACCCACCTCGATGACCCCACCAGTCCTGGATGGTCCCTCGATTCCGACGGATTTCTCCGGTACAAGTCCCGGATTTACGTTCCGGATACCAACGATCTACGACTTCGCGTACTCCAGCAAAGCCACGATCATCCGCTCTCAGGACACCAAGGCCAGAACAGAACCCTCAACATAATCCGACGTACATATACTTGGCCTCTCCTCCACACGATGGTCCAAGACTACTGCAAGTCATGCACCACCTGTATGCGAGCCAAGCCTCAACGTCACAAACCCTACGGCCTCCTGAAGCAACTCCCGATCCCGGAGCAACCATGGAATTCGATATCCATGGATTTCATTGAGAAACTTCCTAAGTCATCTGGCTATGATACCATTCTAGTTATCGCTGACCGCCTCACAAAGCAGTCCATCTTTATTCCAACCTGCGACACCATCACTTCCGCCCAGCTCACACAGCTCTTCGTGCTCCACGTCTTGTCCAAGCACGGAATCCCTTCCCATGTCACTTCCGACCGTGGATCAGAATTCGTGTCATCCTTTTTCCGCACACTCGGCAAGGCTCTCGACATGAAGCTCCACTTCACTTCCGGTTATCATCCCGAAGGAGACGGACAAACGGAACGTACTAATCAGACTCTTGAGCAGTATCTCCGCATCTATTGCAACTACCAACACAGCAATTGGTCCGACCTCCTTCCGCTCGCGGAATTTGCTTACAACAATGCGCCTTCCGCCACCACTGGAATCTCACCCTTTTACGCCAACAAGGGCTACCACCCGAATCTCGCCATCCACCCTGAATGCGACCTCGCCTCTGCAAGAGCCTGAGATTTCGTTGTGGAACTCGACGACCTTCACCAGCACCTCTGAGAGAACATTTCCGCTGCACAAAAGAGATACCAAACTTCCGCCAATCGGAAACAACTTCCGCAAATGGCATTCGAGATAGGCGACAAAGTCTTTGTCAAAGCTGAAAACTTCCGCACCACTCGCCCCTCGAAGAAACTCTCTGAGAAATACCTTGGCCCTTACGAGATCATCGCTAAGGCCGGCAGTCGTTCTTTCACTCTCAGACTTCCTGACAATATGCGCGCAGTACACCCGGTGTTCCATGTCTCCATGCTTGAGCCTGCAGTTCCGAATACAATTCCGAATTGAGAACAACCTCCGCCTCCGCCAGTCGTCATCGACGGAGAACCGGAATATGAGATCTCGGAAATTCTCAACTCCAAGCTCGACAGACGATACCGCTGCCAACTCCAGTACCTAGTCAAGTGGGCAGGCTATGAAAACACCGACGAAGAGACTTCCTGGATTTCCGCCACGGAACTCGACCACGCCTCCGAACTCGTCTCAGATTTCCACAAGGCATACCCTGCCAAGCCCGGACCCCTTCTCGCGCATTAAGTTGTCCCCACCATTTCCGCCATCCTACTCCGTTTTCACTCTTTCAGTCACAAGTCAAATCCGATTAATTTTTTCACTACTCTAATTCCGACGTTCCAAGAAATCTATTCTACATGTCATTCCGACCCCTAGTCATCCTCCATCATGTCCTCACCAAAGCCCGCCCAGTCTTCCCCTTCCGGATCCTCCGCATTTCCGTTCCGCCCATACTCCTCTGCAAACCTCTGCACGTCTTGGACCTCGCCCTCAGACACTTCCACCTCCACTTCCGAGTCGTCCCTCTCCTGCATCCACCTCAGTTCTGCGACGATCCGGTCGAGTTGGTCCTCGTATGCACCAAGCTGATCCGCGACTGCCAGGTAGAAGTGGTGTTGCATCTGCAACACCTGCTCCCCCTGTCGAAGCAGTCCCCGGAGCGACTTGACGATATCCGCAAGCGGATCCGCCACCTGCTCCTCCCGGGTCGTCCCACTTCCGCTCGCCTCCGGCCTGTCCTTGTCAGGGGACACCCTGTTTTCCATTTCCAGTTCCGACACCACACCCAGTTCCGACTCCATTTCCGACTCCGCTTCCGGTTCCGATTCCATCTCCGCATCCGCTTTCGGGAACGATTCCGCTTCTGGGAGAACTTCCACCAGTTCCGTTCGCCTTGCCAGTTCCACTCCAATTTCCGACTTCCGCCCCGGAACAGTGTCGGAAATCAAGCGACTCGCATAATAGGTGGCATCAAGGGTCGATCAAGGGTCAGGGGGATGCAGGGTTGATGGCGGGTGCCAAGTGTTGTCCCTGGCTGCGCAGCGTAGTATAATATGGGCTCGCTGACATTGGGGGTCCTTAGACTTTTCTCTTTGGATTTCCCCTTGTCAGGTGAGAACCCCCTCTCTTGTATGCTCTGTTCATTTATACATACTTTGGATTTCCCCTTGTCAGTTGTGTGGTAGTGTGATCTCCACGACTAGCCAGGGTTGCCCTTACAGCAGAAAAGTCTCTCCCCTAGAGGACCGGCGGTCGTACTGCACGTTGCATTCGCCATAGGTGCGTTCGGAATCGGAGACAGCGACTCGGAGATCACAACCTCTTCCGCACATACAGCGTACGACAGCCCCTCTTCTTACGTCGAGCTCCCAACCCCGGAAATCCCGTCCCATATTTCTCCTTCCAACATGGATCCGGACGATCGTCTTCGGAATATGGAGGAGGAATTGACGCGGAACCGGATGAAGACCGACGCGATTGAAACAGCCTTACAAGCGATTTTGGCTAAGTTAGATATTCCACAAGGTGGTGGAAATGAAATGCTGGACGATCCAGATTTCGGAAAAGCGGAACTAGCGGAAAAGAGGATGTCCGCGAAGTTAGCAAGGGTCAAACCCGCAACTCCGGCGGACTTTGACGGAGATCGGGAGAAGGGACGCGCATTCTTCAACACATGCAGCATCTACTTCGCAATTGTCGGAGACCTCTTTCCGAACGACCAGGCTCGGATTCACTGGACATTGTCCTTTTTCAAATCGGACCGCGCAGCCCGTTTTGCAAACAAGGTGATCCGACATGAAGCAAAGGGCAAGGGGAACTACTTCCGGGACTGGGACGCGTTCGAGAAAACATTTTCCGACCAGTTCTGCCCGAAAAACGAGCAGCTCACAGCCCTTACAAAGCTCGAGGGGACGAGCTGGTACCAGGCCAAAGATCCGGTCGATGACTACATCGATCGCTTCCAGGAGCTCATCGACCTTGCGGAATATGACGACGACAAGACGATCGTCATCAAATTCCGACGAGGACTTGATCCGACGCTCCAGAACCAAGTTGCGCTGCTTGGGGATGGAGCTCCGGATTTTGATGACCCGGAAGGGTGGTACCAAGCCGCGCAGAAGGTTTCTCGGAACAGGGACGCAAATGAGGCCTTCGTGGAGACGAGTCGGAACACGACACGCAGTTCCGCTCGTCCTACTCCACCTGTGCCAAAACCCGGAAGCGCATTCATTCCCACACGGAAATTATTTCCGATGCTTGCTCCGCCTGCTCCTATTAGGAACCATAGCCCTCCTCCCTCGAAGAGTGGCCCTGCCCCGATGGATGTTGACCGCATGCGCGGAAAAGGCCACGGAACTATCACCTGCTTCCGCTGCCGACAACCAGGCCACTATGCTCGCGAGTGCCCCCAAGCCTTTGATATCCGGCTTATGACCACAGAGGAGAAACTCGAGATCCTTCCAGAGTTCCTCGCACTTGCAGACATAAACGGAGTGCCCACTGCAGAAGAACTTTCCGAAAATGCGGAACATGGTCTACCGGAAGCGGAAGATGCGTCGGATTTTGTGACACGCAGCGGGTGAGATGTGTGCCCCTGCTGCCTGTACATAACCGGTTTGCCTGTCTTGAAGTAGAGAATGAAAAGCCCCCACTCCCCTCACTTCGTACAGACCCACCGGATAAAGTCACACAAAAACCAAATCTGACACCCCGTCCATCCCGCATCCGCCCTTGGGAGAGACGCCTTCCGAAGCGCTATGTTGTTGCTGCCACCCCTGGCCCCAAGTCACTAGTCATTAAGGTAGAGATCCAGACGACCGATACGGCGGAAGTCAAATCCGGACCCACCCTTGTTGATTGCGGGGCCACTGGTCAGTTTATGGACCGGGACTATGTGGAACGGAACCGACTGACCACGCGGAAGTTGCAACGTGCAATCCCGGTGTTCAATGTGGATGGAAGCCCCAATGAGGCAGGGTCCATCACGGAGATAGTGGACACAATTCTCCGCTACGATGGACACTCGGAACGCACTTCCTTCGCTGTCACCAGCCTGGGGAAGCAAGACATCATCCTCGGGTTTACCTGGCTTCAAGAGCACAACCCGGAGATCAATTGGGAGACTCGGAAGGTACTGATGAGTCGGTGTCCAGCCAAGTGTCACATGTGCCGGTCGGAAGTGCGGAAGGAGCGCCAGGAGCAGCGGAAGACCGAACGGCTCATACAGACATGTCGTTCCGGCCCCCATCCACTGCTTGCAGAAGAAGACTCGGAAGCGGAATTTGACCCGGATCCCCCTTCCAATTCCGATTCCGACGCCATCTGACTCGGCCTGGAAGGCACTCTGACGGAAGGGGAGCGCTTGCTGTACGTAAACCTTCCGCCGGAGGCGGAACACATCCGCGCCACCGGAAATATTTCGCAACGCCTTGCTGAAGCCTCTAAGAGGTATGATAGAGTGGAGGCGGAAATTCCGGAGTACCTGCGGGAGTTTGAGGACGTCTTTTCCAAGGAGTCGTTTGATACCCTGCCTCCACGGAAGCTGTGGGACCACGCCATCGAGTTGGAGCCTGGGTCAAAGCCCACCAACTGCAAGGTCTACCCGCTGTCACCCAAGGAGCAGGTAGAGCTCGATGCATTCCTTGCGGAAAACCTCCGTACAGGGAGGATCCGCCCCTCCAAGTCACCCATGGCATCTCCGGTGTTCTTCATCAAGAAGAAAGATGGCTCGCTCAGACTTGTGCAGGACTACCGGGCCTTGAATGCGATCACGATCAAGAACCGGTACCCCATTCCACTCATTTCCGAACTGATCACACAACTCCGCGGGGCGAGGTACTTCACTAAGCTGGATGTCCGCTGGGGCTTCAACAATGTCCGGATCCGAGAGGGAGACGAGTGGAAGGCCGCATTCCGCACCAATCGAGGACTCTTTGAGCCACAGGTCATGTTCTTTGGCCTCACCAACAGTCCCGCCACATTCCAGACGATGATGAATGACATTTTCCGTGACATGATAGCAGAAGGGGTTGTCTGCGTCTACCTCGATGACATCCTCATTTTCACGAAAACAATGTCCGAACATCGGGAAGTCGTGCGGAGAGTGCTGGAACGGCTCCGGGAGTACAACCTGTGTCTCAAGCCGGAAAAGTGCGAATTTGAGCGGACGCGGATAGAGTATCTTGGGGTGATTGTGTCGGAAGGGAAGGTGGAAATGGACCCAGTCAAAGTTTCCGGTGTATCGGATTGGCCCGTGCCGCGAAACAAGAAGGAGGTCCAGTCCTTCATTGGGTTTGTCAATTTCTACCGGCGGTTCATCAAGGACTTCTCCTGCCACGCCCGTGCCCTCTTCGACCTCACCAAGAAGGAGGTTGGATGGCGGTGGGGAGAGCCGGAACAGACTTCCTTTGACAAACTCAAGGAGCTGATCACTTCCGCTCCGGTCCTGATCTTTCCCGACGACTCTCGCCCTTATCGAGTCGAGGCGGATTCTTCCGACGCAGCTACCGGAGCGGTCTTGTCACAGCAGTCATCGGAAGATGGTGGGGGGTGGCATCCGATTGCCTTCTTCTCTAAGGGCCTTAGTCCGGTCGAGCGGAACTATGAGATCCATGACAAGGAGATGCTGGCAATCATCCGAGCGCTGGAGGAGTGGCGACACTTCCTCGAGGGTGCTCTATGCCCTTTTGAGATCTGGACAGACCACAAGAACCTCGAGTATTTCCGCACGTCTAAGAAGCTGAACCGACGACAAGCACGGTGGTCCCTACACCTGTCCCGGTTTGACTTCATGCTCCACCACCGCCCCGGCCGCACCATGGGCAAGCCCGATGCCCTATCCCGCCGCGCGGATCACGGAAGCGGAAGTGGAGACAACGCGGATATGACACTGCTCCGCCCAAGTCTCTTTGCAATCCGTGCCCTAGAAGGAGTAACTGCAGTTGGGGCGGAAGCGGAAATGCTCCGGGATATCCGGAGGCAGTACCGGAATGGAGAGAAGGAGGAGTCGGTGGTGAAGGCAGTGGAGGAACTCCGGAAAGGGCACTCACGGTCTGTACGGGCAGCGGAATGGTCGGAATGTGATGGACTGCTCCACTTCAGAGGCAAGGTCTATGTTCCGGGTGGGGCGGACCTCCGCCGTCGCATCGTGTCCCAGCACCATGACACACGGGTCGCTGGGCATGCTGGCAGGTGGAAGACGCTGGAGTTAGTGGCTCGGAATTACTGGTGGCCTCAGATGTCCCGCTACATCGGACAGTACGTGAAGACGTGTGACCTTTGTCTCCGAACCAAAGCGCAACGACGTCCGCCCGTCGGAGAACTTGTTCCGCTCCCGATTCCCGAATCCCGCTGGGACACCATCAGTGTCGACTTCATCGTTGAACTCCCAGAGTCTCATGGCTACGACGCGATCATGAACGTCGTGGATTCGGTGAGCAAGGTGTCCCACTTCATTCCGACGCACACGACGATCACAGCCCTCGGAGCGGCCCGCCTGTTCCTTGCACATGTCTGGAAGTTGCATGGGCTCCCGAAGCAAGTCGTTTCCGACCGAGGTCCGCAGTTTGTCGCGGAACTGACTCAGGAGCTCTACCGCCTGCTCGGCATAAAGCTGGCTACCACCACAGCGTACCATCCGCAGGGTGACGGACAGACGGAACGGGTCAATCAGGAGTTAGAGCAATACCTCCGCCTCTTTGTCAATGAGAGGCAGGATGACTGGGATGAGTTACTTCCGCTGGCGGAATTCCAATACAACAACCATGTCCATTCCGCCACACAACAGACTCCCTTCATGCTTGACTCCGGACGACACCCGCGGATGGGCTTCGAACCACGCCAGGCTGAGTCCCGACTCGAGACGGTCAATGAGTTCCGAGACCGCATGGACTCCACCCTTTCGGAAGCCAAGTCGGCCCTTGCGAAGGCCAAGGATGACATGGCAAGGTACTACAACCAACGCCGGGTTCCTGCCCCAGAGTACCAAGTTGGAGACAAGGTGTACCTAGATGCAAGTGACATCCGCACCACACGCCCTTCGCAGAAGCTTGCCCACCGCTACCTTGGGCCCTTCACAGTGACGCGGAGGGTTGGACGGAATGCATACCGCCTCCGACTTCCGATGTCCATGTCCCGCCTCCACCCCGTCTTCAACGTGGTGAAGTTACTCCCTATGCTTGAGGACCCAATTCCACATCGGAAGGCTCATCCGCCACCTCTGCCAGAGATTGTAGATGGGGAAGAGCACTACGTGGTGGAACGGATCCTGGACAGCCGGTTTGTGCGAGGACGACTCCAATTCCTCGTGAAATGGGAAGGGTATGGGTACGAGGAGAATTCTTGGGTCCCGGAGCAAGATGTTTCCGCTCCTGACAAACTCCGGGAGTTCTATAGGACACATCCAGGTGCCCCTCGCCGAATCCGCTCGCTGGCATTTCAATCCCTTGTGTCCCGTGCTTCGAGGACGCAGCACGCTAGAGGGGGGGTGATGTCAGGGGACACCCTGTTTTCCATTTCCAGTTCCGACACCACACCCAGTTCCGACTCCATTTCCGACTCCGCTTCCGGTTCCGATTCCATCTCCGCATCCGCTTTCGGGAACGATTCCGCTTCTGGGAGAACTTCCACCAGTTCCGTTCGCCTTGCCAGTTCCACTCCAATTTCCGACTTCCGCCCCGGAACAGTGTCGGAAATCAAGCGACTCGCATAATAGGTGGCATCAAGGGTCGATCAAGGGTCAGGGGGATGCAGGGTTGATGGCGGGTGCCAAGTGTTGTCCCTGGCTGCGCAGCGTAGTATAATACGGGCTCGCTGACATTGGGGGTCCTTAGACTTTTCTCTTTGGATTTCCCCTTGTCAGGTGAGAACCCCCTCTCTTGTATGCTCTGTTCATTTATACATACTTTGGATTTCCCCTTGTCAGTTGTGTGGTAGTGTGATCTCCACGACTAGCCAGGGTTGCCCTTACAGTCCTGGACTCCCCTTGCCTTCGCAGCCCTGGACAAGGGTTTCCACATGCCCTGAGTAGGCTTTTCCGAGCCTACCTCCGATCCTCCGGTTTTCCTCCAGTTGGCCGTCACCTGGGCCTTAAACCCGTCGACCACACATGCCCGCTTCGCATCCTTGCAGCGATTACAGGCCGTGCGTGGCCTTTCCCGCCAAATCCCATACACATGGAATATTTTTCTCAAGACAGGCATCACAGCTAAGCTGCGATGCGCCGTCTTCTTCCGGAGCCGTCCTCTTGGCCCTCTCCTTCCGGCACTGTTTCTCCTCCTGTGCCGCCCGCCATTCCGCCGTCGCCTTCCCTTTGCCCTTGTTCATTGGCCTCGGGGTTTCTTCCAGCAACGTTTCTGACGGAGGTCCACTCCGCTCGGACTCCTGGTCCGCGTCCGCAGCCTTTTCCTGTTCCGATGGTCAACCCCATACCGTCAAGAACAAGAAACACTTACTTTCTGCGACTCGCGATTTTCCTCCGCCTTCTCCGCGGCAGCCATTTCCGCAGCCGCTTGCTCCTCCACAAGCTTCTCCGCAGCTTCTTCGGCCTCCCTCTCCTCGCGTTCGCACTCGATGCGCTCAAGCTCGCGCTCGCGGTCTTCACACTCGTGTTCCAGCCGATCGTGTTCCTCCTGGTCCTTGCGCTCATTTTCCCTGCGCTCTTCCTCCCTGCGCACCTCCTCCAGTCGTTCCTTCTCTTTTTTCGCCGCCTCCTTGGCCTCACGCTTTTCCGCCAGCTCCTTCTCAGCGAGAACGTTGGCAAAATGCTCTTTCATCTGAGTGCTGGTCATTTTCGAGAAATCAGGAAGAGAGCTCATGATGGATCAGAAATCGACGTGATTTTTCTCCCACCTTTCTTTCGACCTCCGACGCGTTTTGTTCACAGGTCACGTGACCCGATCTGTGGTCTTGCGGGGCTTGACCTTGAAAGGGAGATACTGTTACGACTGTTCCGATCAACCATCTCTGCCACCTCCGCACATCCTCCACACCACCTCCGACTCTATTCCGACATCCGCAACATCCGCAACCCTCCTCCCTTGTTCTTTCAGTACCCCTGGCCACCTCCAGATACCGGCCCCCGTACTCGACCCTGAGCACAGCAAGATACCATTTCCGTAGTTCTGTTTCTTCCGATGCCTATTGTGCTTACCCGCCTTGTTCTTTGCCATTGTACTTACCCTACCCTGCACCCCCCTTGTCAACCATTGTTCCGTATTAGTTACTTACCCCGTATGTCTATCCGATTCCCGCACTCTCCGGAACTTGCTTAGTATCATACCATTACTTGTTGTTTCTTCGCTTTGTATAAAACCCCCTCATGGATGTCTGTTATTCTGCAATCAGATAATCACCTTCGATACTTGATTTCCTTCGCTCCATCTCCTGTTCTTAGTACAGCGAGTCTAGCAAGACCTCAGTCTCTCCGCCTTCCGTCTTCCGTCTTCCGCCTCAGTTCCAACTCAAATTCCGACCAACCTCTAGCTCAGTACTTTCCAACTTCCGACTCATTTCTGAAATACTTAGGACGATAGTTCATTGGGGGTGCAACCTACAAGTTGAAGCCGCTGTCCTTTCCAGTTCCGACTTAGCGGAAATCTCGATACGTAACAGTACGGAACTGTATTTGACCCAATGCCCAGTTAATTGACGGATTATATCGGGTGAGCCAATTGTGTCCTAGTACAATGGAACAGCTAGCATCTAGTGGAGTAATGTAAAACGTAACTTCATGGTTGTCCCCAGTAGCGAAACGGATAGACAGGTCCACGACTTGGGAAATTGCCGTGTTAGACGACCCGTCGAAAAGGCGGAGCGGAATTGTCGGAATGTTGCAGGTCGGAAGTTTATGTTTCAAAACAAAGTCGGAATCAAGGAAACAATGAGTCGAACCGGAGTCGATCAATGCTGTGAACGGGGGTGCGGAAATTGTGTCGGAAGTGAGTGGAACAGAGAGGGAGTCGGAGGACGAAAGAGCGGATGCGTTGAGTTTAACCTTGTTTGTCGCATGAATGGGGTCAACACAGCCCTCAGCTCGTGCGGAGGCCGGAGGACTGCTGACTATTTTTTTGCATCCATAGCGGGAGCCGCTTCGGATTTCTCTTCCGTCTTCGCCGCACGGCCCTTGGCCTTAGCAGCGGAAGCGGAAGCTCGGGTGCAATCGTGCGCGACGTGACCGCCTTTGCCGCAGAAAAGGCAAAGGTTGTTGTCCATGCGACGTTGGCGTTCTCCGGGGGTTAGTTTTCCGTCCTTCCCAAGTTTGTCAGAAAGGTCCGGAGTGCTCTTCCATGCGTTGGTGTTGGAACCAGAGGCCTGGTTATTGCGAGGGGTGGAGTTGTTGTTCCGGTTGCCGGAGTTGGATCTGGAACTGTTGTTGTTGTTGTTTCCGGAGTTGTTGTTTCCGGAGTTGTTGTTTCCAGAGTTGTTGTTTCCGGAATTACTCTTCTTCTTGTCTTTGTCAGACTTCTTGTTGGAAGACTTGTCGTTCTTGCTCTGGGCGGATGTTTCGCCAGCAATCTCGGAGTGTCTTTCCCAGTAGCGTGAATCGATGGATTGGGCTAAACTGCGAAGGTCGGTAAGGGTGGCGGTTTTCCAACATGGGCAATTTCATCCTTGATCCGGGATGGCAAGCCCATGTAAAACTGGCGTCGGAGTGCGGCTTCTCCCCATTGGACTTGAGGAGCAAGCTGCTGGAATGTGACGATATATTTAGCTATATTATGAGTGTCTTTCATACGAAGCTTATCGAGTTCATTTTCCCTGTCGGCTTCCATATCAAATGGTCCGAAGTTGCTGCGGAGTTCAGAAACGAAGTTGTGGTAATTGTTGGCCCAGTCGACGAGAGCGAACGGATCCATGAGGGCGGGTTCAAAGTAGTCGAGAGCTGTGCCTCGGAGATAGGAAAGGGCGTAATTGACCTTTCGTTCATCGTCGGGAAAGGTGTCAGGACGATCGCGGAAGTTGAGTTGAAGCTGGACCAGAAATGGCTGGAGCTTCTTGGGGTCGGAACCATCGAACTGATCTGGTTCACGGACTTTGGTCTTGGGGCGTGGTGGTGCTTGGGCCAGGCGCTGAAGTTGGCCGGCTAGCATGGCGATGGCTTGTGCAAGATCTGGAACTGGCGCTTGCGGAACTGGGTTGGCGGGAATAGGTGGGATTGGAGGTGGAGGACCGCCGGGTGGGCCGCCATGAGGGCCGCCTGGGGGTGGTCCTGGTGGAGGTGGTGGTGGTGGAGCTGGGCGTTGGAATGACACTGCTGTTTGTTCGCCGCTGCTACTCGTCGAATTCCCATCATAGTCGGGATTGTCGTCGGGATCAGCGTGGGGAACTTCTTCAAAACATGGCGGAATCGCGTCGGAGAGCTCGTCATCTGCACGAGAGCTGCCTGAAGCTTCCGTGTGCCTTCGGATCTAAGACTGCCAAAATAAGAGAGAGCTTCGACAGCTCCTGCTCAAGCTGAAGTGGCTGTGGTACGAGGAGGCATAGCGATAGTTATCGGGTAGGAATCAGATAATACTGTTACGTATCGTGATTTCCGCTAAGTCGGAACTGGAAAGGACAGCGGCTTCAACTTGTAGGTTGCGCCCCCAATGAACTATCGTCCTAGGTATTTCGGAAATGGGTCGGAAGTTGGAATGTACTGAACTGAAGGTTAGTCGGAACTTGAGGCGGAGTTGAGGCGGAAGACGGAAGGCGGAGAGACCGAGGTCTTGCTAGACTCGCTGTACTAAGAACAGGAGATGATTGAAGGAAATCAAGTATCGAAGGTGATTATCTGATTGCAGAATAACAGACATACATGACAGGCTTTTATACATAGAGCTGAGACAACAGGTATTGGGGTGGTACTAAGCAAATTCCGGGGGAAGCGGAAGTCAAGTAGACAATGCGTGGGAACTAACTAATTGGGAACAATGGGACTACAAGGGGGGTTCAGGGTAAGGTAAAACAATGGCAAAGGACAAGGGGTCGGGAAAACATATCTGACAACGAGACACAAGGAGGGTCTGAGATATGGTCTTGATGAATGGTGAGGTGGGTCCGGTGAGTCCGAGTAATAGAGTCGAAAGAACAAGGGAATAGAACAATGGGCAGAATGTCGGGAATATCGGAGGGCGGAAAGTGTTGCGGAACTGAAGGTCGGAAATCGGAAATGAACAGTCGTAACAAACGACCTCCGTGCCAGCATTTACGCCTGCAGCAACACACTCATCCAGTGCATTTTCGAACCGCTTCTTCTCTTGAACGACGCCATTCACGAAATCTGTCAGATCAATCTGTGGTGCCTACAGGTAGCTGTTATAAATGCCAGATCATAAATTACCACACATGGAAACACAGCAAGATGGGGGAGCTATTCCATGAAGTACAAGTTGCCCTTGATACTCAGTGTAAAATGTCGAGCCATTACCGGGAACGTGGTGATCCATTGCAGAGTTTTTGTTCCACGCTCATCAAGGATTTTTATTAAGGGTGGGCACTTGGATGTATGGGGTGGGGATTCCTCGGATTTTCAAGCATCCGTATTGGAACCATCTCGACAGAGCCAAGTCAAAGAGTCACGGTCTGCTACATGGGGGCAGTGCATAGAAGGCACTGCCATGCAGGGTGCACAGCTCCCATGTAACAGTCCGTGACTGTTCAACTTGGCTGTGTCGGGATGGTTCAGAGATAGTAAGAAGTTCGATTATATCGAAGTGGATTCCTATTAGATTTTTATCGTTTGAACGCCTTTGCGGTGATTGCATCCCAAGTCTCTCCCTCAGCCTCCACACTGTCACCACTCTCATCAATACAAAAAAAGATAGAAAAAGACTCTCATCGTGCACCAAACCCCCAGCGTGGCTTTGCACTTTCCAGGCACTGTCTCTGCATGTTGATGGGGTCTCCCCTCGAAATGTTCACCCGGGTTCCAGTTTGGCCTGGACTTGGAGTGGGTGGAGTGTGCTGGGAAGAGCAACCTACTAGGTAGGATTTTTTGTGGAGATTACTCATCTGTTGATAATGTTTGTCTGATTAATTGGGATTGTCACACCCACTGTGGTATGGCATCATCCTGTAATCCTCGTCTATGGAGACCGCTGATGACACGTAAAAACAGAAACTTCTCCCGTAGAATGTGAAGATTAGGTGGAACCCATCTCCGGTTACTAATGCTGAGAGACAACAGGGTATAAGCAGAAACCCCTCCTTTAAGACATAAGATCCTTACCCTAGGACTTTCTCGGAGAGATGATGTTGTCTCATCCCAAGGTAGAGGTGCAATCTCTGGCAACTTTTAGTTGATGAACCTTATCTTTGAGATTGTCTGCTGAGACATTTGTCTGTACGCTTTGATAGATGAGTAATTGATATGGGGCTGTGTCAACTGCCTGCAAATTTTATATAACATTCGAGTTCCCGTTACCACTTCGCAATCTTAAATACTTCATGACCTTTGAAATATATGCTGAATTCCAATGGAGATCCATTCATGTACGTCTTCTTTCATCCAATGAGGTTTACCAAACGTTCTCATGCAGCTTCACATGTTCTTCTTCAATGGGGGGAGATTCATTACATGTTTCCTTCTATTCTCCACAGACCCTGATGAACATGGGGTGTTTGTCTATAACTACAACAAAGAATCTCTTTAATCTGCTTGCATCCAACTCCTACCTGCAATACCATGGCTTTCCCTTCTACAATCACTTGGTTTATCGGCATTATCTCCTCCCCCAGTTTTATATGGGGGCAAAACAGTGGAGGACGCATACACGAATGCCCTTATTGTCACATACTCCTTTTGACAGGTGAACGTGCAGGGTTCTGTTGTGGGGAATGAGGAAAGCGACTGCATGACATAAAGCCACATCCTCCATTGCCTGAAGAGTTCAATGTATTCATCCATGATCACAACATTTCCTCTTCATCGCGTGTTTTAAACTTGATTTACTCTTTTGCTTCTTTGGAATCTACGTCAGACTTCCCCGGACTACGTGGTCCTCCAGGGTTTTTCTCTGTTCAAGGTCGACTTTATGATTGCCTACGACCAAAACATCATGACTCCGCTATACGGTGGTTATTATATGATGGCTTTCTAGCCTCTCAAGCCCCTCATCAAAATTGGTTTCATTCCTTACCACATGTCTGGACAATTGCGATGTGTGATGAATTGCTACGGGTTAATCCATTTGTTCATGCATTATGCCAACTGTCGTCCATTCAACCATCTATTTATCCTGAAGCATCCATTGTCCTGAAGAATCATCGCCTTCAAATGAGGTGACTGCTTCTAAGACACACGTCATACTTATACTTACAGGAGTTTATATTGCTGCTATTATGTCATTTCGCAACACTACCCAATCAGACATACATACACGCTCTCTCGCAGTTGCCAAGACTAATGGACACAATCAATCTATCCCCACCATTAGCCGCCTCTGGGAAATTTGGTATATCCACTGTTTTTCCCACATGGCACTCTAGGGTGGGATGTAAATGAAGGATTGGGTGTTTCTGTATCTGATGCTGACACAGAGAGTGTCTCTACACAGATGTGGTACTACCGTGCCACACTCCTTCGTGAACCTCACTTTTGACTCTTTGGCCATCTATGCAATGAATATATTGTCGATATGTTCACTTGCAACCTAGAATGTAGACTAAACTACATCCGTCACAATCAACAAAAAAGCCTCTGAAGATCGGGGTTCATCAAGTAATAACATCTACTTACCTGCATCTTTTCTTGGATCAAGAAAAATGCGCTTCTGAACAGATTGCAGATGCTCTTGCCTAGCTGCGACATATGGACCCCCTACATCTTTCTCACCATGACTTTCAATCCTCAATGGCCTGAAATATCCCAGCAGTTGTGTCCTGGGCAAGGATTTGAAGATGCACTCTAATAGTTTGTCGGAGTATTCAAGCGGGAAACTGGCTCACTTTGTGTCGACATTATCGTCAATGTTTCCAAATGCTGGACGGTGTTTATATTTGATATACTGCATTGAGTTTCAAAAAACGCAGCTTCTATTGTCACATTCTCATCAAATTTCAATCTGAGTGCATCACGCCTGATGACATCGACAGAGTCATTTCTGCTGAAATTCCCTCTAATGATGAAGATGCAGCTCTCATTAGAGCTCATATGCTCCACCATCATCCTCCTCACAATCAGCCTGCCTCACGTTACTGTCAGCGTGAAAATAATGGAGTTCACACTTGCAGGTTTAACTATTCACCTCAACTTCAGGAAACTACAACCTTTGATGATGAAGGCTGGGTTTCGTATCGACGTCGTACGCCTGGAGATGAGATGGTGGTTCCTCATTGCCTTCTGTTAATCCGGAAATATCGATGCCACATAACTTCAAAGCTGGAAGTACGGGTCATTTATTTCAATATATTTTCAAATACATACACAAAGGTGACTTTCTAGTCTATTCTTAGAAGAATTTCTAAACAGATGTAGGTCCTGATCGCACATGGGTCCATCTGAAAGACTCCTCTAATTCATCTGTTGATGAAATAGCAGAGTTTTGGGATGCATGGTATTTGTCCAGCTGGTGAAGCTGCATGGAGAATTTTGGGATTTCACATAACAAGCAAAGAACCAGCTGTTACAGCTCTTCCCATACACACACCCGATTCAACATATTATCATCAATACAATCGATCCTGGGAACAATCCAGCTCCATGTCCAAGCTCGACTCACGTCCCTATGGTTCTTTTCGTGATGACAACAATATTGAACAAAGTTTTGCCAACCTCACTTACACTGACTACTATCGCCTTTTTCATCTTCGAAAATTCAACTTGGATAATCAAACCAACCCCCGGTACTACATTGAAAAGCCCAATGTCCTTGGCCAACCTATGATGCATGTTATTCTTCATAAACCAAAAAAAAAAAAACATATCACAAGACTACACCCTATCCGGCCATCAGAAGGAGAACATTTTTCTATATTTGCTCCCTTTTATTACACCTCCCTGCTACTTCCTTTGATGACTTGCATACCATCCAGGGCCACATACTGCCTACATTTCAAGAATCAGCTCTAAATCGTGGTTTATTTGCTGATCAATCAGAAGGAGACTCATGCATCTCAGAGGCCATTCAAACTCTAAACACTCCACAGCAAATGTGCCAATTATTCATCCATCTCCTTACCAATGACTGTTGCCCTCTACCAATTAACATGTGGCACTCATTTGGACATGATTTATCACAAGACTTCCTCCACCAGCAAGGTAGCAATGTTGACTTAGCACAGACAGCAGCTCTGACCAAAATATCAAAAAACTTGGATGAACATGGACGCCAATTGTCGGACTTTGGATTACACTGGAGGCATATAAAAATTTTCTGGTCTGAAAAACTGTTCTAAAAACTGTAAAGATATTCCAATTTTTTTTAGTGTTTTTAATGTAAAAAAACTTTAATAAAATTTTGTGTTTTTGTCAGAATTTGTTGGGCAAGAAAATTGTGAAAAAGTTTAAAGTTTTTCCACGGTTTTTTACGTGTTTTTATAAGTTTCTTTGTGAAAACACAAAGAAACCCATAAAAAACCCTGCAAAAAACTTTGAATTTCTTTTACAATTTTGTTTCTTGATAAATTCTAATAAAAACACAAAATTTTATTAAAGTTTTTGCTATATAAAAAAAAAAACACTAAAAATATTCAGAAAATCTTTACAGTTTTTGGACAGTTTTTCAGACTAGAAAACCTTTCTATGCCTGCAGTGTTACCTGAACCACATCTACGTGGAACTGAAATTGAACATGAGTTACGACAATGGTCTGCAAACATCCCTTTACTGCATCACTGTACTCAAATATGTCATGCATCCTTCACGGACGAACAAGAAGCTATCTTTTCTGAAATTGAACAAGCTGCTAACTCCAAATCTCTGCTACGATTATTTGTTGATGGACCAGCTGGCTGTGGGAAAACATTCCTTACAAACACTGTTTGCGACTCGCGACGTCACCTATGTGAGATTGTTCTGCCCACCGCAACTTCTGCATTTGCCGCACAAGTTTATCCTGGAAGCAGAACACCCACGCTGCTTTTAGAGTATGCTATTTTGATTCCATTACATTGCTTTGACGACTTACACCATTGGTTTCAGGTACCTGTCAATGATGCATCTGAGTTCCTACAATCCCCTATTGAACCTGATGACCCACGAGACAGCTACTCAAAGAAGCCTCTATCATTATCTGGGATGAAGCTCCCATGGCTAATCGCGCAGTTCTCACATATGTCAATGAAACGCTACAACGTGTCATGGGGAATGACAAGCCATTTGGAGGAAAGATTATCATCCTATTAGGTGACTTCTGTCAAACATGTCCTGTTGTTCGAAAAGGTTCCAAAATGGATGTCATTGATGCATCCATTCGCAGCTCTCCCCTCTGGAATGAGTTCCAAGTCGTTCCTTGACAACTCCTGTCCGTAACGCAATGGACCTGGATTTGCCTCAGCTGTGATGACATTGGCAATGGCCCTTCTGGCAATGTTTCCTTGGACATCATTCAATGTATCACATCTACTACAGATGCCATTGATTTTGTATTTCCACCTGAGGTTTCGTCAGACCCAGTCAATGCCTTACCCGATCAATTCTTGCACCAACAAACTCTCAATGTGACATGTATAACTCCATATGCCTTCACAGGCTGAATATTTGGAAAAAATCTACGCTGCAGCGGACTCTATCAAAGAGACTGATGACACTAACCTCATCTCACCTGAAGGCATCCTTGACTATGTAGCCCGCCAAACACCGCCCGGACTGCCTTCTCATACACTATCTATCAGACTTGGAGGTATTTATTGCTTGATGCGTAATTTGTCAGTTGCCCATGGCTTGGTAAAAAATAGCAGAGTTGTTGTCACACAATTGGGAACGAAGCTCATTACTGTTAACACCCTCCGTGTCCACGCTGGACTTAATTGTGTTGATAAGGAGAGCATCCTCCTTCCCCATATCACCTTCTCTTCTTTATTGCCCTCCACTGGCCACACACTTCTTCTCAAGCAATTTCCTGTTGGGTGCATATGTGCACCAGGCTCCAAACCTAACATTTCTGTTGTTATTTCTTTCGATTTTGACCTGAAACTATGCTGACATCATTCTATGCCTTTCACAATTTTCTTTGATTTTGTTTGAGGCTGTATTACTACTCCTTTCATGTTCTGTCCAACCAACCCTTTGTGGGTGGTTGTGGACAAGTTTCCTTTTTGAGCTGCGGCTGTTCACTAACGTGTTACGTTCTATGGCGCTTAGCATGGCACACCAGTGCCTTAAGGGCGCTTAAGTGCTGGAACTTCGTATATGCGGGTGAAACAAGCCCATGCGCAGCCTCCCCTCCTCAGTGTTGATTATCACTGAGGAGGTGAGTTTAATAGTGTACTTTCATAGTATGAAACTGAAAAAACATGTAGAACATTAAATAGGTAGCATTCCTTTATATTACTCAGTGTTGACTATCACTGAGGAGAATATTAAATAGTTTACTAATCTCCTGCAAGTCCATCATTCATATCTGGCATATAACTTCCTACTTGCCCAAACGAGTCACTACATTTCTTTATGTCCAGCATACGCGACCACTTTCAACAGCTGTCAAGGTCTTACCCTGGATCTTGTTGCCATTGACCTGACCACCTGTCAGGGGAAAACCAATCACACACTGTGCATTATCGCACGCATTATCGCACTGTGCTTTATCGCATGCATTATTGCAGTGCGCATTATTGCATGCTTTATCGCACGCATTATCGCACTGTGCATTATCGCATGCATTATCGCACTGCCCATTATCACATACTTATCGCATGCATTATCTCAGTGCGCATTATCGCACGCATTGTCGCAGTGCGCATTATCGCACACTGCATTATCGCAGTGTGTTGTTGGTGGCCCCTGAGCTTCTCCTAGCCTTTAGCATCCTTCTGTCTTGTATTCCATTTATTTCCCTTCCTGTTCCGGCCCCTTCTGACATCATTCCTTCCTTATCTGTCCAGCCCTGTTATCGCTGGCGTGATTGCTTATGTAACTCGGGCATTCGGTGATCAGGCTAGCATGCCCGAGTTTGCTTATAGTCGTAGTTAGGTGGCGAAGGGGTTCCTCAGAGTTTTCTCTTTGGATCCCCCTTCGCCAGGTATGTCTATGTCCTGTATATAGTTCTCTATCTTACTTTGGATCCCCCTTCGCCAGTTCGCGGCTTGACTGTAGAGCGTCTGCCTAGGTTGCCCTTATAGTAGAAAACTCTCTCTAGAGCACCGGTTGCAAAATCGCCAACTTTGAATCGAACACCCTTTGAAAGCAGTGATTTTAGCAATCCTTTCTCATACCCTGACACCCTCTAACACTTACCATGGGCGACTTGCCATCTGCTGCTGAAGTTTTGGACCGCTTGGTGGTGATAGAGCAAGAGTTGATGAGGGAGAGGCAGGAAAAACAAGATCTGGAGACAAGGTTGAACACCCTGCAGGCTACGACCACTGGGCTGATGGCTGGACTCCCTGGTCGCGTTCGCGCCTCCTCAAAGTGAACAGATGAGCCAGCAAAGCCCTCTGAATACAATGGGGATCGTGCAAATGGTCGCAACTTCATCCAGTCGTGCAGCCTCTACCTGGGTGTGTGTGCGAGTGACTTCCCAGACGAGCAGTCGCAGATCCTTTGGGCGATATCCTTCATGAAAACAGGGAGGGCTGCGACTTTTGCCACTCGCACATTCACTCACAAAGCAAAGCATGGCATGCCGCTCTACGTGACCTGAAAGGATTTTGTTGAAGCATTTCGCCAGCAGTTCTACCCCCTACACGAGGCCACCAATGCAATGAACCAACTGGAATCGCGCCAGTACTACCAGGGCAAGCATTCAGTTGATGAATACATCAATGGGTTTGAAGAGCTGGTTGAGAAGGCCGAATACACAGATGGGCGATCAATTGGGATGAAGTTCCGCCGAGGTCTCGAACCTGCAATCCAGAGTCGCATTGCATTGATGTTGGATGGCAGGCCAAAGGACGATGACCCTTCTGCATGGTATGGGGCGGCGATAACAGTTGCACTCATGCATGCAGCCAACAAAGCGTTCCAGGGACCTAGGGTGACAAACAGTGGCCCTCCCCCACCGCCAGTTTTTCGCAAGGCAGGTGAATCACACACCAGGTTCACCAGTCAGCTCTCTTTGAGGCCAGCGATAATGCCAGTGCCCACGCCCCTTCCAAATGCCTCTGGGCCTGCTCCGATGGACGTGGATGCTGCGAAAAAGCGATTCCCACAGCCACTCACCTGTTGGCACTGCGGAAAGGTGGGACACTTTGCATGAGAATGCCCGCAGGCCTACGACATCTGCTACATGACAGCTGATGAATGCGAGGAGCTGCTGGAGCACTGGATGGTCGCTGTAGATGTGCGAGATGTCGCTGAGGAAGAGGTCGAGAAGGATGATGCTGAGGATTTTGTGTCGCACAGCGAGTGAGAGATGTGCCCTCGCTGCCCCTGTCCAATCGCTTTGCTGCTCTGTCAATAGCCCCAGATACTGAAGATACAATCCCTGTGTCAGAAACTGGGTCGCACACAGCAAGCGATAAAGACACATCAACCGCCGACATTCCGAAACGTCCTTCACCACAATTGAAACATTGGGAGTGAGCCCTTCCCAAGCACTTCTTGGTTGCATCTGTCCCCTCTCCAAATTCGCTGAACCTCAAGGTAGAGATCCAGACAACAGACACTGCTGAAGTCAAAGGGGTGACTGCACTCCTGGACAGTGGTGCAACTGGGTTGTGTTGGGTGCATTTATGCTCCTGCACCAAAATCAAGCATAGTATATTCGATTTATTGTATGGTGTTCCAGTCTCTTCTCACATTGTTCTTGTACCATGCATCCATTTCTCTGATTATTTTCGAAATTTTCCAGTCACTCCCTACCTCTCCATTTTATTTTGTTATTTCTATTTTCACAAGCGGCTGCACCCAGCGGAATCTGAAATGACTTCGACGCGCGAGCTCTTGGGCGCTAAAGGGCCGGGTAGTAGTACATGCACAGTGAGCCAGATTTCCCCCTCTCTCAGTGACAACTAAATTCACTGAGAGAGGCAAGTAAATTAGTCTAGTGTTCTTTCGATTTATTGACCTAGAAATCCTCTGTAGTGAATTAATTTCTAGGTAGTGTATAATATATTTATAGTGACAACTAAATTCACTGAGAGAGTGAATTAATTTCTAGTCTATTCTTTTGAGCCACAAGTCCATACCTACTGCCTATAATTCCTGTCCTCTACAGGGTTATGGGCCCCGGAGACACTTCTGAGAAGCTATTGGGTGTTTAGAAGCTTGCTACTGATGGAAGTAATTGGCCATTGTGGCGAGCCACTCTCATCAGCTATTTCGAGTCCAAAAATCTACTCAAGCATGTAGAAGGGAGAGTCACTCGACCTCCTGATCCTCCAGTTATGCCCCCAGGCCATATTCTTACAGAAGCTGAGGAAACTCAGATGGATAAGGCTGAGGAGAAGCTGGAGAGATATCTTCCTTGAGAAGGACAAGCCAAGACCCAAATTATCGTCTCAGTGTCAGAGTCATTAGCTCTGATGCTACAGAAACAAAAGACAGCAAAAGGGACTTGGGATGCATTGGTCAATGAAATGACCAAAAAGCCCAAGATGGTCCTCACCAGCCTGCAGAGACAACTCCGTAGTATGAGATGTCCTGAGGATGGAGACTTGAGAGATCATTTGGACAAGGCCCAAGACCTATATGCTCGTCTTAATGAGATGGGAGCCAGAGTTTCTGAAGAAGAATTTATGGACATTATCCTTGCGTCACTTCCACCATCCTATGAGGCAGTCATGAACGCCCTTACCACTTCGCTTGAAGAATGCGGGAAGCCATTAGTCCCTGATGATATTATTAGGGTACTAAAGGCTCAGTATGACAGGAAGAAAACACTCCCGCAAGAAGGTGTTTATTGGTTCATCTACTAAGAAGGACCAGAAGGGCAGAAGGCGCATATATGCACCAACTGCAAAAAGCCTGGACATTCCATCGAAAATTGCTGGGCTAAAGGAGGTGGTAAAGAAGGTCAAGGACCACGTCAGAAGAAAAAAGCCAAAGGCAAGAAGAAGAAGAAGAAGGGTAAAGCAAAAGCGAATGTTGCCGAAGAAGAGTCCTCTTCTGAGGAAAGTGGTGATGGGCATCTTGCCTTCACCAATTTCGACGAGTGCTCTAATTTCAATTGAGCACATCCTCAGGAGTTATAGTCATACTCGACACCGGAACGACATCGCATATGACTCCTCAAAAAATTTATTGAGGAACTACTGTCAATTCTCACAGCCGAGGACTATCCGAGCAGCCAACAAAGGCACCTTTGATGCCTTCGGTTCAGGACTGCTCGTATTATCCAATAAGGTTGGAGATAAAACAGTAGAAGTCACTTTGCAAGATACATACTATGCACCAAAAATTGCTGCTACCCTCGTCTCGATCGGTCGGTGCGATGATGCTGGCTACAATATTCGACTCGGTGGCCAGAAATGCACAATATCTAACACTGCTGGAAAGGTATTGATGCAAGCACCGAAGGTCAATGGCTTATATCGACTAGACCTCCAGTCACCAAGTGCTCAAGCCCATATGTGTTTGTCTGCCATGGAAATTCATCAAAAAATGGGGCAATCTCACAGAAGTCCCTACAACATCTATTAAATCTGGCATGATATTGGGCATTGAACTGAGCTCCACAGGCGATAGAATTGTCTGTGATGCGTGTATTCAAGCCAAGATTGCACGCAAACCTCTTCCTCGAGAACCCAGAGACGAACATCAAAATTCGGTGACAGAATTTATTCTGATGTCTGGGGACCTGCAAGACACCTCACGATCGATAAAAGTCATATTATGTCTCCTTTATCGATGACTACTCAAGAGAATCGGTGATCTATCTCATGGCGAACAAATCAGAAGCATTCTCAAAGTACAAGCTCTATGAGGCTTTAATGCTTCGACAGAGAAATGTGCACATCAAGGCACTTGTTTCTGATCGAGGGGGCGAGTATACGAGCTCTGAATTCGAACAGCATCTAGCCAAACAAGGCACGAAGCATCAGTTGACGGTACACACACACCAGAGTCTAATGGTGTTGCCGAACGTCTGAACGAACTCTCACTGAGAGAACTCGTGCCATGCTGTTGGAATCAGGCCTTCCTAAGATATTATGGGGCTATGCGATACAGCATGCCAATTATCTTAGGAACAGGATGCATACAAGAGCTCTACCGATAAAACGCCCTACGAGATGATTCACCATGAGAAACCGAATCTCAAAGACATTCACGCGTGGGGAACTGAAGTCTACGTTAAGTCACTCAGGGAGATAAATTGGCAGCTCGTGCCAAGAGAGCTCGGTGGATAGGAATTTCTGCGCAGAGTCATGGTCATTATTTTATTGGCCTGACTCGCACAAAGTTTCTGTCAGGGAACATTGTGTTTGATTCAGAGATGAAGAAGGGAAAGGTCCCAATCATTTCTATTGAGGAATCCAAGCTACCTACGTCTAGAGAGGAGAAGAAGGCCATTCCGGCATCAGTCCTGTGCCGGTCGCTTAGTCAGCGAAGAGGCAAAGATCGAAGAAATTGATGAAAGTGCACCAGAGGAATATCTTGAAGAGCTGCAACCTATTCAGGGAGTTGATGACAGACCTAGAGAAGCTGAACCGATAAGGAGAAGCGAAAGGATCGTCAACAACAAGTGCAGCCGGCCCCAAAGGTCCCGTAACAAGATCTCAAACTCAGAGACAAGCTGGCGCACATATGACTACGCTAGCTTACGAGGACGTTGAGGACCATAAAGAAGTTTATTCGACCAAGAATTATCCTCCGAGATTGATGGCATCAGTAGCTATGAGTGTGCCATCAGTGCGTTTCCAACCGACGGTCAAAACAATAACAAGGCGCCGGATTTGAGTCAAATTGAACCTAGCAATGCAGACGAAGCTCTGAATAATCCTATGTGGAAGAAATCAATGGACAAAGAGTACGAGGCCCTAATCGACAAGGAGTGTGGGAACAGCCAAACCACCTCCTGGAGCCAATATTGTCGGTAATAAATGGGTCTACCTTTGGAAGCGTAATCCAGAAGGGAAACCAATAATGCCTAAATCGAGAATGGTCGCCCAAGGCTTCACACAGAAGTTTGGAGTCACTATGATGAGACATACTCACCTGTTGCTCGGTTATCCTCCCTACGGATCATATGCGCCATTGCTGCTAGGAACGACTGGCCTATTCATCAAATGGATGTGGACTATGCATACCTCAATGCTACGTTGCCTGAACCTATTTACATGAAGCAGCCGTATGGATATGAGTCCGGAGACAAAGATGAAGTGCTACTTTTGAAGAAAGCACTCTACGGCCTCAAACAATCTGGAAGGGAATGGTACAAACGTCTAAGTGGTGAATTCCACAAGTTAGGATTCACTACGTCAGCCACAGATGGGGCTGTATTTTATAGACGTGGCGGAAAGGGGCATGTGATCATTGCAACAGCTGTGGACGACCTTACCATCACAGCTGAGAATCAGTCAGTCCTGGATGAAGTCAAACGAGATCTTGCTCAGGTCTTCAGTATGAAAGATCTAGGCGAGATTCATTGGCTATTAACCTCAAAATCGAAAGAGACTGGCAGAAGAAAACCATTGCAATTTCACAACCCGCATACATCGAGAAGATCATCAAAAAATTCAATCTCGAAGATGCGAAAACTTATGCTAGCCTCTTGATCCAGCCATAAAATTATCTAAAGACCAATGTCCTTCTACAGAGAGACGCAAGAAAGCCATGTCGAAGTTTCCATACAGGCAAGCCATAGGATCACTGATGTGGGCAGCTGTAGCCACTCGACCCGACATTGCATTTGTGGTGTCATTGCTCTCGCAATTCCTCGAAAATCCAGGTGGCACACATTGGAATGCAGTAAAATGTGTCTTCAAATATTTGAAAGGCACGAAGCATTACAAACTCACACTTGGAAGAAATCGAGACGGCTTGATGGGGTATTCAGATGTGGATTGGGGTTCACAGAGTCATAGGCGTTCGTATTCGGCATACTTATTTCAGATTGATGGGGGCACTGTTTCATGGAGTTGCCAGAAACAGTCGATAGTAGCCCTCTCATCAACTGAAACCGAATTCGTCGCCCTGACCCATGCGGGCAAAGAGGCTCTCTAGATGCGCCATTTTATTTCTGAAATATTCCAACCACTGAACAGACCCATCCAAGTTTATTCAAACAATCAATCAGCCATTACAATCACATATGGCACTCAACAACACACGAGAACCAAACATTTCGACATCAGATTCTATTTCCTTCAAGATATAATCAAAATCAAGAAGCCAAGCTCGTTTATTTACCAACCGAACAAATGTTGGCAGATATTCTCACTAAAGGACTTCCTAGTCCTAGAGTGAAGATCCTCAACGAGAGAATCGGAATATATTAAGCTTGAGGGGGCGTGTTGGGTGCATTTATGCTCCTGCACCAAAATCAAGCATAATATATTCGATTTATTGTATGGTGTTTCAATCTCTTCTCACATTTCTTGTACCATGCACCCATTTCTCTGATTATTTTCGAAATTTTCCAGTCACTCTCTACCTCTCCATTCCATTTTGTTATTTCTATTTTCACAAGCGGCTGCACCCAGCGGAGTCTGAAAGGACTTCGACGCGCGAGCTCTTGGCGCTAAAGGGCCGGGTAGTAGTACATGCACAGTGAGACAGATTTCCCCCTCTCTCAGTGACAACTAAATTCACTGAGAGGCAAGTAAATTAGTCTAGTGTTCTTTCAATTTATTGACCTAGAAATTCTCTGTAGTGAATTAATTTCTAGGTAGTGTATAATATATTTACAGTGACAACTAAATTCACTGAGAGAGTGAATTAATTTCTAGTCTATTCTTTTGAGCAACAAGTCCATACCTACTGCCTATAATTCCTGTCCTCTACACTCCAACCATATCTGAGGGCTGGGGCCCGCACATGCCATTGTAATACTGGAGCTGGAAAGAGATTGCAAGGATCTAGCCGCCTGGAGCAGTGAGTTACTCGCATGCCTAGCCCACCTAATCTGAGCTGACCTCTCACCCGCCATCTCTAGTTAAAGGGCACCTTGTGATCCGCAAGTTTGTGGCGGATGCAAACGCCCCCGAGACACATGGAGTGCGAATACCCGCAAAAATCAAGCAGATGGCCTGTACAATACAAGCTTTCCTACCTGAGGCCGTGCTCATGAGCTGCGAGGTCTCCAGGGCGTTTCTAACCACCAGGCATGGGAATCTGATGTGCCAGCTCCATGGCAAATTTGCCAAGAAGCGGGTGAACATCCCCGAGGGATCCCGGGGCCATTGGATCACTGGGATGGACATCAATGGACGGTGCATGGGGAAGTCCAGCAAACAGGCCATACCACGCGGCGAGGGGTTCTGCCATTGCGGGTGCGACGAGGATGCCGTCCTGTTCGAATTCGCCATGTGGAAACGGTGGCGTGTCTTGGTGCCAGGCGATGCCCCGGGTGCCTACCTGGCCGAGTCCCTACGAGGTCAGGTGATGGATCCCCGAATGCACATATTTGTCAAGGCTGCGTATGAGAGGGACACAGGCCTCGGACTGAGCGACTGGTGGGCAGAATCACAGAGCCAACGCGAGGCTGCTCATGCCTGGTATGAGAAGGCTGTCCGACACTTCCAGGAGAAGCTGAGGAACCTGGACACGACCTCGGATGGGGACTTTGTGGTAAGCCAACGCTCCTGTAGTTCATTTGACATGGCACTCATGGATACGGCTTCTTGACCCCTTAACTCCTCACTGTAGTGTGCGGATGGATAATAGCTACAATTAGAAAATATATGTAGATCATTGGACATGGAACTCATGGATACGGCTTCCTGACCCCTTAATGCCTCACTGCAGTGAATCGTACACACACACGGGTGCGGGTGAACCGTAGATGCACATGGCAGACGGTGCAGGTGAACTGTACCGCGCACACGGCGGGTGGTGCAGGTGAACCGGGTGGTGCAGGTAAACCGTACGGCGCACACGGCGGACAGTGCAGGTGAACCGTGCACCCACGCGCCGTACGGTGCAGGTGAACTGTATGCGCACGTGTCGTACAGTGCGGGTGAACCGTACAGCGGATGGTGCAGGTAAACCGTACGGCACACACGGCGGGCGGTGCAGGTGAACCATAGACTAACGTGTGGGCCGTAATTGCAGGCGTGCCCGTGCACCTTCAGTTGCAGGAGGCTTGCGGTGCATGTGAACCATACTGGAAGCTAAAGAAATGGTGCACGAGCACCATAGGCTAATTCAAACAAGGGGCAGATAGTGTATTTACAACGGGCTGCATACATATTTACAGCGGGCTGTATACGTTTCATACAGCGGGCGTCTGGCAGTTGCCCCCCGATATCACGGGAACCCACACCACATGCTACGACAGTCCAGACCACCCCTATAAACCATCCAAGCACACCGAGCCCAACCCAAGTGCCACACATCCCGAAGTCACGTGATCCAAACAAGGGATGCGACACGATGAGCCAACCCTGCTCATAGCTATACTATGACTCCTATTCCTCCCTAAGACCTGTTTCCTTTCACAACTTTATGCTTTACACTCTAACAAATTCTGAACAACATTTGTTGTCACTCCTATCAACACCCATGCGCCGTCCTCCCCATCTCACCTACCTATTGTTCTCCTTCCATAGGTATCAGGAACGCCAAGTCCTATTCTTGTCAAATAAATAGTCGAATCTGTGTACTACAATCAGCAGTGAAAACACGACTCTTATTTTGCTCTACATCATACTAGCTAGTTCTTGATAGCATCTATTGTATTTTAGATTAAGGTGTCAATTAGTGCCTTTTAACAAGTGAAATCTATTGCTCAGTGATTGAAACCACTGTGTTCGCCTCTCTTCTATGTGCTGACTAAGCCCTTCGAGGCGCGTCCAGCACTGATGAATGAGGGTCACATGACCGCATCGACAGAAGAATGGTGTCGATCCAAGGGATAGTCAAATTAAAAGCATTCGCTTTTAAGGTAGTATAGAGTAAACAGTGATAGTAGACTCTCAACGAAGATTTGGAATAAACTATCAAGATCTGAGCTCTGTAGCTATCAAACAAGACTACAGTAATTTCAGGAGGCAGAATAATCAATTCTGGATGATTTCGTTCATACATTTGTACTAGCTATTTATACTATATTGATAGTAACTACTAGTGTTCAAGATATTGGATGGATGGGTCGAAAAGCAACTTTGTAACTAAGGGGTGACTAATTTATAGTCATAAAGTCATGGGGTGATGGGGATGGTGTTAGGATTGTCTGGGCCTTGGAATAGAGATCTGTACCTAGTATACAAAGTCCCTGTCCACATGATGTTAAGATAGTAATCAGTCAGACGTGTCATGGGATTCAAATAGAAAATGGATCTGAGTTTACCCTGCCCAGCATATATGCTGGGCTTGGAGATGGGGCCGCTGTCTCTGTACCCTTCTTGTGGGGCAGCTGATTGAGTATGTATACTGCAGGTGACTTTCTCAGGTCGCTCCACAGCACCCTGTACCCCTGCGCAGTCTATTATTCTCTGCAGTGTTTGGTGCCCGCACCCCTCAGTGCCTATGGCCTGGCGCCTGTCGACGTCATGGCCGATGCCATCACTCGATAGGCGCGCCGTCCCTGATCGACCGCACGTGGTCGACGCTCGAACTCCTGTATATCACCCGATCTATGAGTAATATAGCATGTCATAAATTTCGTGTGATCGTCGTCTGCGCCGACGTCTACCATAAATATAATTTCTGTTTCTTTTGATTTTTCTTTTGATTTTCTTTTCTTTCTTTATTAGTTTCTTTTTATATATAAACGATTTGAAGTGAAATAATTGCGTTTGTCACAACATTGTAAGACGCATATTCCATCTCCGTCACTGTCTCCCTCCTTGTACCCTTTTAACAGTGTCGACAGGACCCTCCCTCCTTTTAGTCGGGGTCAGGGAATGCACAACATTCTGGATTCAACTTCCCTTGAAGCTCCAAGAATGCACTTTTCCGTAGGCTATGTCAATGCTATGAATCCCAATGTTTGCCTTCGTTGGCGCAACCTTAATTTGTACGCATATATACAGTATATGTACAAGACAATATTAGTACTAAGTCGGATCGATACTAAAGACGAATATTCCTTAGTTCTATACCTGGGTATTCCATCGGACGGCTTTACAGGGCTTTACCAGCTCTTCAGTTGGCACAAGCAATATGCCATCGACGATGACGACGAGCAGCCGGAAGCTTGGGGCGCACGTCGACGGTACGTGATCTTGCATATATGACCGACACCAAGAATGACATTGTATTAAAGCAGCCTATCGTATGCAGGCATGTATGTATGTGTGATTTATCTACTGTACGTGACGCGCGTTGAGTGTGTCGTGCGTGTGCCTTGTACGGTATAGAGTGTGCGTCATTTGTGGGATTAAGTCATAGTGTCTGAGGGGGGGGCCGAGGTCGCAGCCTATAAGCTACATGTCAAGAGGAGAAGCAAGAAACGAGATGCGGCAAGAAAAAAAGAGATGCGACAAGAGGCGACGAGAAGCATGAGGAGAATTGACCCAAGGGAGACCAAATTAGATGAGAAAGAAAGGAAACAGTCATACTTGACATCCTCCACATTAAAGTCGTGCTCGCAGTCGTAGCTGGAGGCGTGGTGGTGGTAACGCAACCCAGCCGTAATCGTAATCGTGCCGTCGTAGCATTTCATCCACCGGCGAACCAAGAAATCAAACGAACTCCCGCCCCGACATACCCTTGGTGCAATCGTATCGTAATCCACCTCGTTTCCTCTCCTACTCCCCGTCTCTCGACAACACCTCACCCTCCTCTTCCCCCTCCCTGTCCCCCTCCCCAACACTCCACACCTCCACATTCCCCTTCGCGTCCATCCTCGCGCCGCCAACAGACGCCCTAATCCCATGGGTGTGCAGCTCCTTCACCTCCGAGAGTCCTATCCCCAGCGAATCCGCCGCGACCCAGATGGGGCGTTGCGGCGTACCGATCGCCGGGTGTGTGAAGGAAGGAGAGAAAGAGGGATCATTCGCTAGGTACTCGTCTATGAGGGGGTGTGCGTAGGGAGAGGCGTCGGCAGTGGCGGCGTACGGGTGCTCGTGGGTGGCCGATGTAGCACCGGGGTGCCTGTCGTCTTCTCCATCGCCTTCGTAGCCATCCTCATCTGTATCATCCTTGGAAACCTTCTCTTTACCCACAGCCCCAGCAGCCTTCCCACCTTTAGCCACGTCCGCACGCGGCGCGCCTGGCATCCCATGCGAACGGTCTGCAAGTGTGAGAGGGAGCGCCTTGAGCAGTGGGGTGTAGGAGGTGTTGAGGATGTTCTGGAAGAAGGCCTGTGACAGAAAATCAACGCCCACGTGCACAAGAGGTGTCGATTGAGGGTATAATCGGGGTTCAGAGTCGAATCAAATCGCAAAAAGAACAGGCAAAGGCCATTCAGACCAAACCACAAGAAGCGCGCCAAAGCGCAAAGCAAAAACACGCACTGTTACAACGATCAAAACAACCATGAGCGCGCCCTCGGGCACCGCAGCCTGCTTCCCGCGATCGTTCTGCGCCAGGAAGAAGAGCGCGCAGAGACAAACCTGCAGGGGTACGGAGCGTCAGCAAGTCATTCCGTCAACACATCAGAGAGGGCAGAGAAAACAGAGAACCCTAAACCCAAACGGCGGATAGAGCACTCCATCACAAGCAGCACACAAAGATCAAATGTGAATGTCAACGCAACAACCCACCTGTTGCACATAGACCCCAACAAACACATGATTGATGGCGCGGGGAAAGAAGAGGCCCCCTGAATCGCCAGCGGGGTTCATCTGGAGCTGCCAGGTGAAGAGGTATTTGTACAGCATATAGAAGAGGAAAAACGTGGCCACGGCGAGGCCATTTATGATGGGAGAGATAACGGAGTATCCAATTGCTGGGGAAGCGGGACGGGGAACGTAAGAATAGAAGGGGCAGGCGGAAGCGGCACAAAGAGGGGAAGCAATGGGAAGCGGCAACGTGAGGGAAAAGCATAACACGTCAGCACGAGACACAGCAGCAGAAGAACTACGCTCAAGACTCACTAATAACAACCAACAACGTCACACCGGGCCACAGCGTTCCCCACGCAACGTCACGCAGGGTATAGCGAATACTATAGATCGATCGCGGAGTGGAGCCCAGGAGGGTGAGCTTGACGTAGTATATGATGAGTGGGACGATATTCAGGAAGCCACCCGCGGTGCCAGAGAGGCCTTGGAGAACTATGGACATATCGAGGCGATGGGTAAGGGGAGGGAGGGAGACAAGGGGTATAAGGGCCTAACGTACTGATATATGTCAAGAAGAAGGTGCTCGCGTCGGGCAATTTCAGCGCGAGCATAGAAGGGACATTGGCAGGGTTCTTGATTATACCTGGCAGGGCGGCGATGATGCCAGAGCTGAGAGTGACGATGAGGAAGCCGTGCTAGGGGATAGAGTGCACGGTCAGCAAGTTGCAGAGTACAGTAAACACGATAAGCGCAGACTCACGATGACCTGAAACAAGAAGAACCTATCCATCAAGCTGAGCTCTATGCCCACGCGCGTCGGGACGCCCTCGAACCTCGCGAGGAGGCGGAGTACGATGGGGAGGAGCATGAAAAGCACGGCAAGGAGCACAGGGGGAAGGATGCCCTGTATGATGCCGGTGATGGCGGGAGGGATCGTGCACAGCCAGGCAAGCCACTTGTAGGTTGTGCAGAGGGCGGCGATGTTAGACACGATGCCGATGAAGGCGACTGGGTAGCGGAAGGCAGTGGGTAAGCGTATTCCCGTGGCGGCCACACATACACGTACCTGGAATAGCCCAGACTATGATTAAGCCAATGGTCAAGGCCCAGCTCAGGGCACGCCTGATCCGGGCCTCATATGGGTTAAGTCCAAGATTTCCCCACACAACATCTGGGGGTGCCACCTCGATGTATTTGTCGGCCATGCGGAGGGGGCGTCCATCGACTAGTATCTGTGCGGCCATGTGTGCGCCGATCTGTTGGTGGAAGAGAATGAAAGCGGAGGAGAGCGGGGGGTAGGACGCCTTGGCGAGTGTTTTCTTCTCCTCGCCGTTACTTTCCTCGTGTGCACCCCCGGGCAGTTCTCCCTCAGACTCTACAACGGCACGTGCTTGCTCGAGCAGCGCATTCGTCCTGACGATCTCTGCGCGGGCCCAGGTGATCGAGTCTACCTTTTTCCCGATCAAAGGGAGCGAGAACGGGAGGAACGAGACGGGGAGACGGTGGGTGGGGCGTTTATCGCTTGGGACGAGGTCCTCTGCTTCTCCGGGGCCTAGTTCTACGTCTGGAGTGTCGGGTGCTTTTTCCCCGCGCTGCTTATGGATCTTGGTAGCCGTCTTTAACAAGGCATTCTCTGCGCTCTCAAGCTTGTTGCATGCTGCCATTCGTGCATCATAGACGTCTGGCAAATCCTTCAAGTCCCGGTTGAGCCAAACGCGACGTACGCCGCCAGGCACATGGGAGAAGAGACGAGTGAGGGCATGGGTAGAAAGATACTGGGAGGGAACGCCGGTGACGAGAACTGTGTTTGCTTGTGGGGTGGAGGAATGCGCGGGGGATATAAGGTGCCGCTGACGCGTAGAGACGAAGAGACGCAGCTCGCTCTGGAGCGTATAGAGAATGTAGCCTGGTGGAGTAAGTGAACAATAAGCAACAACCTTAGAGTAAGATGAGGCTCACCAGTGAACAGGTACGCAAGGAGAAGATGTGCAGCGTAGCGATCGGTCACGTTCGGAGCAACGTTGCCGAAGGTAAACCGATCGAGACCCGTTCGACCCGGCATAGAAGTACCGACGCTGGTGACAGGAAGAAGCACGAGCCAGGAGACGAGCCAGATAGGGAAGAGGATTTTAACCATCACTAACATGACGTCAGTAAAAGACAGAGACGGACGGAGGGGGGGCTTACTGCGGAGAAAGCGCAGGAACATGTATGCGTCGAGTCCATTCTGCTCACGGACAACGAGAGGATCAGCGCGCCAGACAGCGAGCGGCCAGGCAAGGAGGCCGGTCGGGAGAGGCGAAACGCGTTTGCTGTGGAGCGTAAGGGTGCGAAAGGGAGAGAGAAAAAGGCATGCGCACTTCGGAGGAGTGAGAAATGAACGGGGCTCGTAGATTGACTTGAACTGTTTTCTTAAGAGAGTGAAGGCAAGAAGCTCAGCTCCAAACACAGCAGCGTTGAGCACGAGGGCGGCCTCAAAGGAGGGCGTGGATGCGGACTTGGCCTGGGACTGGATGTCCTGAGACCTGGGGTGTGTTAGCCAAAAGGTGACAAGGGGACGGTTGTTCTTACATGATGGTTCAGAGCAAACACGACTTTGCATTGTACTTGGATTGAATCTCCGGATTCCCACGCGGTGCTGTATTATATCCAAAGAAGGCAGTGGCTGTATAACTGTATACGAAAATTTCCGTGCCACGTCGCTCTATTGGTACCCGCACACTACAACACGGGATCCCGGCAATGGAATGGGCTTGCAGGTAGTGCCCGATACACAGAGAAGTACTGGGAGCCCTTGCTTTTGCAACGACTGCTTACCCGTTTAGGTAAGTCATGATGTCATAGCGATCGAGACGCGTGGCTTTGGCGTCAGCCACTATAGTGGTAGCCGAACTATCAAGCCAACGTGCCATCTAAAAGCTCATTCGCCCATCCCCATCCTGGCCCTTCGACGTCTGGGGCTGCTCAGGCATGTCAGAGAATACAGGATCCACACAGAAGGATACTCTAAGAGATACAGGGTCCAACGTTCAACGCCGTCACTTATGACTTCTCGCCTCCGCTATACAAACTGTTCGACAAAGTTGAAAACGCGAAAATGCAATTGCCCGACCGAACGAGCTCTAAAAGCTTTACAATGGGCCCATGTCAAAGAAACAAGGGTTGAATCCTATTTTGTGCTACAGAAGCAGTTGATGCAGGGTGGAATGCGAAGGGTATGCAGTTGATGCAAGAGAAATGCGGAATGGGAACGCTTGATATGAAGTGGATGCTGTGAGTGCGGCAGTTACGTCCCAAACGGTCCGCAAGCGGCGGGAAAAGCAACGGGGGTTGAACCCGAAGATGGTGCCAGTGAGGCAGACAGCCACCCAGGAGGGAAGGCCTGTCTCACCGTGACAAATGGGAGTAATAAAGAAAGAGCGTATACCAATATTGTAGGTTGATAGAGGTTATATGGATACAAATCAGTTCATGTTTACCGCCGGTTGGCGTTCGCCATTGGAGAGTCCTTCTACACGAAGGCCACGATCGGCCCCAACTTTGAAGAACGCCTGGAAGATCGCTTGTGGATCCTTAAAGTCATTGTGAACCACGTTCACTAGGAAGAAAGTGTCCATCATGTCGTGGATTAATTTGCGCGACGAAGAGTTCGCCTCGTAGAGATTCGCCCATTGGTACCCGAGTTCAAATGCCTCGTCCTGGACTGAGTGTAAGTAGCATTCGCTTTACGGTGGCGCAATAGACGTACTTTCCACGCCATGAAACTGACGGCCTCGACGATCGTTGGTTGCACGACCTCTTTGCCGGGAAAGACACCCCAAGTGACGGCGTTGGGGCCTTCCGAGTGGGTATTGGTTTTCAGATCACCCCGTTTGTTGATGGCATAGTAGGTGATTTGCGAGTCACGCTCGATTTGAGGAAGCAACGCAGAAAGCAGTTCTGGAGAGGCGAAGAACTCGAGATACGCCTGGATGCAAACCATTCCCAACTGCTCACAAGCACGTGACAAAAGCGAGACAAACCTTCTGATACACGTAACCATTCGCAGGGCCCCATCCGAAGATCTTGTCTTCACTTGGAGCACCGTTGACTGCAGGCTGAGAGTTGATCGTGAAGAAGCCGTAATTGTTCATCCTTGCCAACTGAGCACCGATGATTGTTGTTTCCGAGGCTGGGGCTTGGTCCGACCATGGAAGTGCGGATAGTTCCGACAGACAGAATCGCGCGAAGAGAGCAGCAATCTCTTCAAGGCTTTGGGGCTGACCCCACAATTTATGCGCCTCCTCTTTCTTTAGATGTCATAAGCGACACAAGTGACTAGGGATGTGGTGATAACTTACCGACTGCTTGATCCACACGCCGTAGCCGTCCAGTTCACCGTAAGCAGGACTGCGCGAGTCTCCAAATCGGCCATTAGGGTATTCATCCCAATTCTCGGTGCGTGAAAGATATGATTTGGTGCGGTTAGCCCAGAAGATTGGTCGAATGGTTTCTTGACGACGGTTTGGAGTGAGGGACTGTAAATCACAGTTGTGTCATCTGAAGACAGAAAGGAGGATGCCTACTGACCTGACGCCAGGGTAACGGCTTGATAGTTTCTACGCGAGGCACAAAGTTCAGCTCTTCCAAAAGCATTTTCGTTCCTCGCTCCAGGTTCATGGTATAAAAATGAAGACCTCTGATACCGAGGTCTGCCTTAATTATCTGGCGACACATGTCAGCCACGAGTTTGGTGCCTATCTCCCTGACCATTTCGTCGTTATTCTTATGAGGCTCTAGAGCCTCCATAAAAAAGTCGGGTATCACGGTCTTGGCGAGTTGGGTCGCTCTTTGGAAACCATTCCAGGTCTGGATGGGCATGATGCCTGGCACAATTGGAATTGTGATACCAGCAGCACGAACGGCTTTCACCCAGTCTATGAAGACGTCGATGTCATAGAACATTTGCGTGAAGATAAAATCTACACCCAGGTCGATCTTCTCCTTCAACCAACGCATTTCCTGTTCACGCTCTTCGGGAGGGAGGAGTTGGTGCTGGGGAAATCCTGCAACCGCGATGTCAAAGTAATTTCCATATTCAGCATGGATGTGGCGGATTAGGTCAACCCCATGCATAAAACCACCATCTACGGCCTGCCATTCATCCTGACCAGCCGGTGGGTCGCCGCGTAGTGCCAGAATATTCCGACAGCCATGCTGCTTTGCTTCCTGATAATGCACCAGAGTTGGTTAAACTGTTGTGGTGTTCAGAAAAGTGGTCATACCCGTAACGCAATGTCGACCTTCTGTTTAGGCATGTTGGTACAGGTCAAATGCATGCACGTCTCAATGCCTATCAGTCCCTGGCAGGTTTTGACAAGCTCCGATGTCAAGTCTGAGGTTCGTCCTCCCGCATTCCTACGTTAATGGGTTAACATGAAAACACGCTAGCAGCTGGGTGAACGACGTACCATGTGATGTCTATGAATTCAGGGCCTAATGCCCTCATGCGCTCTATGCGGTCTAGTAGGTTTTGAAGACCCTAGCACTGATCAACGAGGCTACCCTTCAAAGTTTCAAATTATACTCACTTGTGCCGTACGAGGAGGAAAATACTCGAAGGACCACCATATCTTGTCGTCTTTCTGAGCTTGTTCAATTTTCTTCGTGATTCTCATTATGGTAGCGTAGAGACTGGGCAACAGTACCAGCCCTACGCTCGAGTTTTAAAGAGGCAACAAAGGACGCTAGTTGAGACAAACAGTCGGGCGTCTAAATAGACGCAGATTCCCACGACCATCGCATGCCTGTCACGTGGCGCCCACGCTGTATGCGTATATGGCAACCTTAATAACTGGTGCTTCAGGAATTATAATAATGTTTACGAACTCTTTCCCCATTTCCTCAGTGTCGAATACTTATGCAAGTTGGCAACCAAGCCTCAAGAGCTCCTAATCCTCCTTCGACTGAGAGGGCCCGGGTGGAATACTAGACACCAACTTGGCAACCTACAGTGGACGCTACTTGCTTACAGTAACGCCGCGGATTAAGCGGCGGATCATGTGCCAGCAGTAATATACCCAATGCGACACCCAGACCCAAGACGCCTTGTTCAATTGACCTGTTCAGCTACTAGATCTATGTTCTTCCCGGCCCGCTCAACAGTACTTGAAAGTTATTACTCCTGATACGCCTGGCAAGAATCTGTGCCACTCGTTGCGGGGAACACATGAGTTGGCAGCAAAACCAGCAAAATGTGACCTCGTACAAGAACGTATCAAATCGAGAGGTAAACACCGAGCAACGAGACGGACGTGGGGCGCTGTGCCCAGGCCATTCAATTGTATTTGTAGAGGATGTGGCCTTGCTATCGTTGCGCATCCGTTTTCGATGCCTGCCCTTACGCCTTGACTTGGATAAGCCTCTAGTACTCCCATTGTGATCACACGATATCCAACCCAAGGCTGCCGTATTCGTCCTCGGGAAATCTTTATTCACCAACGTTACAATACGCCCTGACAGCGAGTCTTTCGTAAAAACTTCACTCGTGCCTGACCTATTAGACGCTCCGGTGAGAATCAGAAATGGAAGAGATCTATGTATTTGTTAAATAGGCGATCGCAGAGGCATAATTATAATAAGTATAACCATCATTTGGAAAAGATGAGGCTCAAATGACTCCATAGAATATAGACACTTACAGTGTCTGCAGTCGTGCAGGTTCATCCTGGCAAGCTCACGAACTGGTACATGCTTTGAGCATCTTTTCCTCGTTAACCGGTTCGCTATTGATTGCGCTAATGCTTGTAGCATTGACAGAGTGTACTGGTGGGATATTTCTAGGTCGAAATCTGCGCCAGAACATGAAGGAATTGACCGTATCCTGAAATGCGAGAAGGTTAATCCTGTCGATATGGTCAAAGCCACCTCACTCACGCTGTTAAGGCCAAGGACCAAGAATCCAACCAAGGGGACTGAAATATCTCTGTCAGGGCGGTCGGAAACATAGTAGAGAGTGGCATAACGAACTTGCAGCTTGTAGCATATCAACCCAGATCGGAAGAGTGAAGTGGAATGGAATCGAGGCGCCGTTACCCGGTGAGCCTTCGTGCATCTTTGGTGGACTGTGTAAGACCATTACATAGGCACTATGAGGGCAAATCAATTGTATGCATTAAAATCAACAGGGTGATTATTGCTGTAGACGTACACCGCCACCACGACGCGATAAAGACTGAACGCCGCAATGCGCAGGAAGATGTGAGGAGAGACATGGTTCTTTGTCTTGATGTGTCGAAGCATCCGCCAATGCCTGAACAGGACGCTAATGATAAGCGCTTCATGTCGGAATAGACTTTAGCTCGCCTCAAGGGTCAATCCAGTCGAAGTGTACGCGTCGTACCTTTGAAAATCGCGGTAACGATCAAGAGCGCAAGCGTTACACTGTACACAGCTTTGAGCCTGTGGAGTCGAATAAGCAGCTTCAACGAGAAAAAGAGTAAGTTATTGCTTACAGGGCGTTGGCTCCTACCACGGTGCAGTAAAAATTTGTCGGCATGATTCTTTCCAAAACGATATCTTCAACGACAAAGCGGCTCGTTCCAATCTGTTTCGTTAATGAACAAGATAACTCGTGGTCGCTTTCTCGGAACTTACTAGCGCGGAAGGAAGCGCAAAGGCGATGAAAAGTATGTACGGAGCCACAAGAAGCTGCCAAACACAGATGAAAATTGAAAAGCATTGACTGATATGAAAATGTACCACAACTGTCGTCCAACTAGCCGTAGAGATTCCACTGATAGGGCCTCTGTAAATGGCTGTTCGGATACAGAGCCAGAACTTAAAAACCAAATAGAAACTCATGAGTCATAAAACCCATGTCATGACACTGTATATTACCTGGATGACGAAGGTCATCGTAGAGCAGGCAGTCATTACCTGTGCACCATTGGTCAATATGGCTTGCGCCAGACACAGATTCGGTGACACTTGGCCGAGAGGGTTGATGACGGTGTTGCCGTCTGTACCACGATAAAGTCTGTAGAGAGATAGGATAAGAGTCTTCTCAACTGAAAAGCCGAGGAAGAAGAAAAAAACCGACAGCATTGAGAACACAAGACTGTAAAAGACCCAAGTCATGCAGAAGTTGAAAAATGTTGGATCACGGTGAACTTTACGAGAGAAAAGAGCGAATGCAAGGAGGACAACCAATCCAATATGCCCGCCTGCAATTTGCAAAGCCAGGAAGGCGACCTGGAATCTTCTAAGGGCTTCCGACGTTGTGTGAATGTTATCGCTAGGGGATATTCCATAACAGATACATACATGCGCTGTCACGATCAACCTTCTGGACAACCATAGCAGCAGAGGGTGGGAGATCAAGTTGAAAAGCAACATTGATCCCTTCATTGCGACATTGGCTGATCTCGTCTGCATGACACTAGACGTGACGGTATTTCAGGCATATTTAATTAAACATACCATTCAGAAGGAATTGGACGGCGGCTGCATCCCGAGGGGTACTAGTTTTACACACAAGACATTCCCCTTGGGCCTGGAGAAACGGAACGGCACAGCCGCATTGTGGGACTTTGCAGTTGGCCACATATTCGAAATATGTGGCACATGTAGCATTGCACTGGGAAAGAAGCTGAGAATGCAACGACGCCAAGGGAGAGGATCCTCACATCAGGCGGCGAGGGACTTGCCTGCATCGATGTGAATGATCGGGTAAGAGTGTCTGACTGGAGGGCGACTACGGATCCAGATCAGCGAATAGACATATTAACTTATGACACGAAGACTTACCACTGCCTGAAAACAATGCTAGAAAACAAGCCATAAGAATGAAGGACATAGTCATCCGGTGACAGTTAGAATTCTAGAGACGACGAGCAGAGGTTAACACTACAAGGAAGCTCTGTTGAGGTCAGGGCGTCACCAGAATTCATCTAGAGAACCACCAACAGACGCGGCTGAGACCATGGCTGTGTGTAATCATGATTTACCCTGGGTTCTGAGCTGATATAGACTCGGAGGGTATATCTTGCCGATTCATCTCGAACGGAAAGCCAATGTCGCCACCGGATGATGCCACTGCATTGAAGAAAGTAGACATCAATTCCTGCTGTACCTTGTTAACTTTTCTCATATAGCGGTCGAAGCACAAAAATTATACCGCGCCCGCGCCGAAGTCAAAAAATCCTGATCGTGCGGCACTAATTATGCGCGCGATCTATTCGTGGCCAGCGATAATGCTGTTGATCCTGCGTGCGGATGCTTCTAGGCACAAGTCACGTGACCTCCCCATGGAATTTTATTTTATTGCTAGTATGGTGAACAGCGCACTAGACGCTGCGGCAGAAGAACGATTATACCCAGGTCAGAGACCATTCTCAGCGGCCTCACTACTTACTTGTGGGTGTCACATTATCCTAATACTGTAGCGGCGCTCGTGCAAGGGCAAACAGGATCATAATGAACCCAACATAGGAATCCGAGCGAGGTTGTGTCGACAGAACCTTCCCTCCTACAGTCGGAGTCGGGGACCGTCCTTGGCGGAAGTATTTTCTCCTCCATATCCTGACTCAGGCACGGTTCGGGCCACGCGATCGCCGTTTTAATGAATTATGATCAATTGATCGACGTACTTGCTACGAGAGACTACGGGACAACTGGACATTGCGCTCACGTACCAGTATGGACAAGGCCCAAGTCTACCGCACGATAAAGGCTATCGTGCCACTAGCCGAGTCCCTCCTATCCTGACTGCCAGCCTTTTAACTGCATTATTAGGAAAACTGTGGCTTGGTCTTAAGCTGAAAAGGTAGTATTTCCGGCGGATCGCGGAGTTTTATGGACGTACTACATAGGAGACAGCAGAAGCCGGAAGGACAGGAAACTTGGCATACCTAACTGGTACCAATTTCCCCGTCTTGCCGGTTTTTTTACTGTATTTCTTTTGTTCATCGATGGCTCATGAGTTGCGGCTCACGATTGATGAACCATGTGAAATAATCCCTCGTCGGGTACGGGTATTACTCTGACTAGAAGACGATAGGTGTATGTATTGTTCATCCACTTTCGCGCATTCCTGCCGTGATGCCTTTTATGTCGATGATTGTGCTCATATGCTGACCATTGTCAAACTGACGTTTATAGCGATTCGAATTCAATTGAGATATATTCACGGTGGAATTCCGTGTCCGGTGGTTATATTTCATGTATGTCCCAATCATATACAGACACTCACGTCTAACAGAGCAGGTGGTGGTCAGTGGCTGCCATCCACAAATATAATCTTCTTCCACCGATAAATCTGATTCATTCCCCGCTGGTAAGATGGAAGAAGAACCAAATTTCCCTCTGGATGTTGGAAGTCAAATTTTGGCGCATACGAGCGCATCAGGCCAGCTAGCGGCCAGGATCTACCCGCCTGCGGTTATTATCTTACAGCGTATATCATGCCCGAATGATTATGTACTGTAACAACGCCAATACAGGACGCACACAAACATCCTTGCATGACAACTTAGATATGATAATTGATCCGACCTGCTCCAGTGTCGTGTTGTTCTACAGTTACTACTTCCATGCTAAAGTGACATGCTGATTTAAATCTGTAGTCATGTTTCGGATAACCAATTTGTTTTGTGGGACGAGATAATCCCAGTTCTTGGTGACTGTACCATCGACTTGCACTTGTGTCGGCCTATTAATCACGCCAAGCACCGTGACCATTCCGAGCCTTTGGGCAATGTTGAATGAGCCTTCCTGAGTGATGGTAACTTCGCCTGACGCCGCCTTCATAGTCAAGGTTGAGCTCGGTCCTGGAGGGAAGCTTATACCGTCGTCCACGTAGGCCGTGCCAAAAGCAGACCCATCGGCAGCCAAAGACACAAGAAGGGCGTATGGGCCACCGCGGGTCTCTTCAACCGTATATGCTGGTGTCTCGTGAAGCAGTAGTGCAGCTCCATCTCGAATGTGGACGTTGATATGACTAAGGGGGGCTGAAAGCGTTGTATTGGCACCAACTGTAGCGTTCACCACGTTGTGAGTCCACCAGTCTCGCCAAATGATAGTTCCTCTTCCGGGAAATATGCCTGGTAAGTGGCGTAAGCGAGTGCCTCCTCAACAGTGCAGGGAATTCACCGTCAACGGTAGTCACATTAGGTGTGAGCACGGGAGTGACAAGAATGTCTCGTCCCACCAAGAACTGCCTGTCTACGGCAAACAGCTCAGGTTCTTCGGGGAACTCCCAGAACAGCGCACGGATAGGAGGTGTACCACGGAGGGACGCATTAGCGAAAAGGGTATACTACAGCAGATAACGTGAATCGTCAGAGTTGTATGGTTAGGAGAGTCGGCAACAAACCCAATAAGGTAGGAGTGCATAGCGAGCGCCAATGGCCGTGCGAGAAGCATTGGCAACGCTATCCCAAACATATGGTTCCTGAGAATTTGCGCCCCTCTGGTTATGGTTTCGGTAGAACGGATGGAATGCGGAGAGCTGCGGTTTATGTCAACGCACAGAGCATCCAACGATGTAGCATAAGCATGACCTGCATCCACCGATTAACGAGCTCTTCATCCGAATTGCCCATGAACCCTCCAGTATCTGCACCGACCATTGGGATTTGGAAAAGTTGGAACTGTAAGACGCCTTGAATGGAAAGGTACATATACTGCCATTTGCTAGTATTGTCGCCAAGCTACTCACAAGCTGTAAGTGAGCAGCATAAAGTTACCGACGCCGAACTACATACCCAATGGCCTGTCCACTTGCCCGATGAAGGGAATGTTGAGCGACTAATTAAGAACGGTCTTTTCCCTGGGTTCAGTGTTGCCAACGCGCTGTGTGTTGCCTGTCAAGAAGGGCTGAAATGATTTTACCGTCTAGAAACTGGTATTAGCTACCTTTTCTTCCATTAGACCCCACATATTATGAGTGTCAAGCTCAAGATAGCCGGGAGCGTGCGTTGCATTTGTGGAGAGTGTATGATTCAACAGTGGCAAGACTGGGTTGCCATTGTGGATGGCGTACGGAGGGGTAATGACGTTTGCACCGTCAAGGCTGGCTTCACCAAGTCCACGCTTTGATAGCGTGACAGCTTCAACCCCGGCCCCAGCACCAAAGGTAGAGGTCCCGTTGACTGTGATGTTACCGCTAGGGCCCGAGATTGTCGCATTATAGCTAAGATGTAGACGTGAAGATGTGTTTCTTACGGCGTTAGCACGACATGGATTCGGCTTACCCTTCTGGATAGTCCACAATAGGATTGCCTGGCGCCCCGGGAAGAAGGAACGGAGTGGAGGTATTGCTGATATCAATGCCAGTCCCGCTATGAATCATCGATCAAAACCGTTTTTATATCTTTAAACATGGAACCATACCAGGAGCCATCACAGAATGAACTTGCTTCCTGTGCCAAACGTTGGATTTATTCCGGTGAAGGAGACAGAAATCTTACATTCATGTCCAACCAAATTCCCGAAAAGTTCACACCACTTTGACTCCAGTTCGTGAGCGCTTCTGTCCAGTACTGCTGGGTGTTATTCGCGAACCAGTCGGGGAACACCTGCGCATGGTACCATGGCCATTAGACACTATCTATTTTGATTGTGAATCAACCTACGGTGTAGCCAGGCCAGACTTGCCCTATGTATTCTGACCCATCAGGGTTTTTAAGGAAGGTGTCTCTGAGAGACTAAGTGAGCCCTCATCATCACTTCGCCACCCATGATAATACTCACAGCTCGGTGCCGCGCGTGTAGGGATCATACTGCATATTTATGCATTAATCAGTAATGCCATGATACACCTGGAAATGAATAAACAGACGATGTCGGTGGCATTGACCTGCTTCGCGACAGCAGCATCCACGATTGGTATATCTGGAATGAAGTTTAGCCTTCAAATGACAAGTGTGGTTCATTCGCTTACAATGTTGATGATTAGCGGTCTTGACAAAAGAGTGCTTCAACGAATCTGCCCAGTAAGATTATACGTTGCATACGCACTAGCTCGTCGATAAACGCTTTTACTTCGTTCACGGGAAAGCTGACCGGGTCCGTTGTAAAGTCACGGAACGCATGATACAGATCGATATCATTCCACATAACTGTGTCTGTTCAACTGTCAGGTTTCGTTCACAGTGAATGTGACTGACCTTCGAGCGGGATGTTTGCCTCCCGCATTCGCTGGACTTGCAGCCGTGTCTCGCTGATATTGGGATATCCCCATCTACACGAGCAACAAAATGAAGCAAGTTTCGGAAACAAATGAAAATATTACCTGCAAAGGTGGAATCCAAATGCCCATGCGGGAATCCAAGTTTGTGTGCCCACGAGCTCAGAGTACTGCTCCATGACTGATCGCGGGCTTGGGCCAGAGAAGAAGTAAAAGTCCAAGGTACCTGTCCATCTGTTCGTCTCGAGATAATGAATGTGCACAAAGAAACCCACCTCCAATTAGACGATACTCGATGAGAGACACATTAGAATTGGGTGGCGTCTGGAGTAGGATGTCTTCCCCTTCGGAGCTACTTGGGATATAACTAACCGTTTTTAAACGCATATATCACCCCTCACCTGAAGAGGAACACGCCATGTGACGAGGAAGAACGAGAGACTTCATCAAATCGATGTTCAAGGTAAATGGGATGAGAGCCATATCTGATAAATATAGTGATGAGTCGATAGGGCGCAAACTAACATGCTTCCTCACTTACACGTTCTGGTCTAACGGATCAGCAACGTCTCTCGCCCAGAGTGTCTGCACGGTTCCAACACCACCATTGGTGCCAACGTCTCGGCGAATACCACTGCTGGCGATCACTTCTCCTAAGCCATAGACATTCGCTCCTTTCGGAAGGGCAGATGCTAGCTGCATACGTATGTCTTGAATTCATGAAAGCGCCCATATCCGACTGTCACGCACCTGTAGGTATTGATCTTCAAATACTAAGGCGAAACTGTTGAGTGCGGTCGAGTTGTCAGTACCGTTCACAGCAGGAATCGGCGTAGGCGGGAGTGAGGGAATACGAGTGTCGAACAAGGGCATAGCGTCAGGCGCGGAGCGTCGTGTGATCCAGAAGGCAAAAGGATTTGCATTGTGGTTAAATACGAGGTCCGAACTGTCGCTATGTGAGGACGTTGGCGGAGAAGGCCGTGAGACGACACTCTCTGGAACCGTGAACTGGCTTTTAGCCGTGTCGAATATATTGACGTGTAGTCTGTGCGCATGCGGTTGAGGAGACTCATTATAAAGTGGTTCGCGTACCCACCTCGTTTGTGATTCATAAGTAACCTCGATCGTTAGGTTAGCAATGTCCAGCCCGAACGCGTTGCATGCTTCGCCTCTCAGCCCCAGGTGGGCAGTGAGACCGTGTTGGGTATTCTGCAATGACGTCAAGGAGTAACCTGTCTAATGATTAGCTAACTCAAGTTTTCAGGAGCTAAGAGCTAAGAGGCGAACCTGGACACGACGAAACATCTCCAGATAGCTTAGTGCCATTACGGGAAGCCAAGTTGATGCCGGTGCTTCGCTGAAGCTTCAATGAGGGGCGACCGCCCACTAGACCAACCTGGCTGCAAAGCAGTAGGCAAGCTGCACTGAAAATTGCGACCATGACGGACGCGTGGAAGATCCGAACGATAATATTGCCGCAGCCAGCGCGACTTTATAGTGCCATCACCACGGTCGCTTGACTCGGAACTGTGGCGTGCATACGGTACACCTGACCCTGACGCGTTGGTTAGCCTCATATCATATGGCTTCTCGGAGCCATATAGGTCTGAATTAAACCGATATGAAATTCACGAGTTTTTATAAGGCTTGCCACCTAGGCGGCAGTACGTGACACGCCGGCTGTCGCTCATGCCAACATTAAGGAAGAAGACCAGCACAAATTTTGTTCTTACCTATTGTATGAGGACGCCTGGCTGGCTGAGCTGCGCTTGCACGGCTCCTTCGCTACGTCGACCGCCATGGCGCCGCGGCGGTCCGGTGGTATTATTTATATACGTGCCTGACTTCCAGCATCACCGATGACAGCTCTCTGAATGAATACTTATACGTAATGTGGCCCTATAAGGCGAGGACGCCGGTCCGGTGGAGCATTCTAATTAGATAGGAATATGGGTAATATCTCTCTTTTATCCATTGTAACCCCTCTGACATTTTATTTTATTTTATTATTATATATATATACTGAAAAATAGATATCAATAAATTTCCCTGACTTTGCTAAAAATTAATGACAACAGCCTCTGCTTGCAAATATAAGTCTTTTCTCTATTATCCATTATAAACCCTCTGACATTTATTTGTTTTCTCTTGCCCCTATGATAATTTCACTTTTAGGCCGGGGATACACTACACAGGGGACACACTCAGTGGCCAACTTCACACAAGCCCAGACCAGCCTGATCATGCAACTACGCACAGGACACGCTCCTCTCAATAAACACCTTCATGGGATCAAGAAGATGGCATCTCCTCTCTGCTCAGCATGCAGGAAGGTGGAATAATCAGTTCATCATCATCTATTCAACTGCCAGACATATGAACAGACTAGGCACGGGGTGAGAAGGAAGCTGGGGAGCAAGTCGAAGTCTCTGAAGGCATTTCTGGGCAAGAAGAGGGGGATGACGGCACTGCTACACTGTCAGGGGGAGCTTGGCCCCAGTCCAAGCCCAAGCACGCCCAGAGCATCCAACTCATCCCCACTCCCACCTCAGTCCAAGGAGGATAATCAAAATGGTCATGTGATACAGCATATATGAGTATATAATATATATTATAAGAGTATTAATAACAACATATAGGAATATATAGTAGTATTTATAAGGAGAATAATAGATGTTATTAGAATATTCTGTATATGTTTAAACATCTCGGAGATATATATACATATGAGAGAGTATCTGACTACAAGAGGAGCCATAGTGAAGGCCGCCTTGAGGGTTTCAAATGCCAAGCGGCATTCCAGAGTGAAATTCCATGGAGCACCCTTCCTGGTGAGACACGTGAGCGGAACAGTAATGTCGGAAAAGTTATAAATGAAATGCCGGTAAAAGTTGGCGGAGCCAAGGAAAGACTGTACATCGTTAACACGTCGGGGTTCCGGCCATTCTTGAATTGCCTTGACTTTGTCCTCTGCCATGGTAAGACCTGTTGGAGAGAGGATGTAGCCCAGGTATTTGACCGTGTTGCGATGCCATTCGCATTTCTCTGCTTTTGCGTAGAGGTGGTGTTTGCAGAGGCGGCGGGGTACTTCGCGGACATGTTCCCGATGTTCTTCCAGTGAGTCGGAATAGATGAGGATGTCGTCAATGTAGACTAGAATGCATACATTGAGGAGGTCGCAAAATACATCGTTCATAAAGCGCTGAAAAGCGGCGGGAGCATTGGTTAGACCAAATGGCATGACAACCCACTCAAAAGCACCGTAGTGAGTGCGGAAGGTGGTTTTCCACTCGTCACCTTCACGGATGTGGACAAGGTGATAAGCATGCTGGAGGCCAACTTGGTGTAGATCTTCACCCTGCGGGGAGTGTTGAGTAGGTCGGAAATGCGTGGAAGTGGATATTTGTCCTTCTTAGTGAGGGCGTTAAGTCCGCAGAAATCAACGCAGAGGCGGAGAGATCCATCCTTCTTCTTAACAAAAAGGACTGGAGTGCCGTGCGGAGACAGCGATGGGCGGATGAAGCCCATGTTGAGATGTTCATCGACGAACTCGCAGAGAGTCTGGAGTTCACTTTGCAAAAGGGAGTAGATTGGTCCAAGGGGCGGAGATGCTCCTTCTTCCAAATATATCTTCAAATCGTAAGGTCGATGTTCAGTGGGTTTATCGGCTTTGGCCTTATTGAACATGTCCGGGAAGTCATGACATTCTTCTGGAACTGAGCTCATATCGACCGGAGCGGAAGTCGAGGCAGAGCGAGCCTTGACTGAAGCCAAATCTGAGAGGTGAAGCTGGAAAACAGTTGTATCTTCTTGCCGTTGCAATACGTGGAAAGCTGTGGCAGAAACGAGCGCAATTTGAGGAGCTTCAAGTGGCAGAGGTGCTAAAGCAGGACCGGAGTGTGGAACTGAATCCATGAGTGGAGTTGCAGAAGAGGCTTGAGCCATCTTTGTGGACGACATCGGAATAGATGGAAGTTGATCCGGGGTACGGAACTGTATCTGACCCAATGCCCAGTTAATCGACAGATTATAGCGGGTGAGCCAATTGTGTCCTAGTACAATGGAACAGCTAGCATCTAGCAGAGTAACGTAAAATGTAACTTCATGGTTGTCCCCAGTAGTGAAACGGATAGACAGGCTGACGACTTGTGAGATTGCCGTGTTGGATGACCCATCGAAAAGGCGGAGCGGAATTGTTGGAATGTTACAAGTCGGAAGCTTATGCTTCAAAGCAAAGTCGGAATTGAGGAAACAATGAGTCGAACCAGAGTCGATAAATGCTGTAAATGGAGGTGTAGAAATTGTGTCGGAAGTGAGCGGAACTGAGAGGGAGTTGGAGGATGAAAGAGCGGATGCGTTGAGTTTAACCTCGTTTGTCGCACAAATGGGGTCAACACAGCCCTCAGCTCGTGTGGAGGCCAGAGGACTGCTGACTATTTTTTTGCATCCGTAGCGGGAGTCGCTTCGGATTTCTCTTCCATCTTCACTGCATGGCCCTTGGCCTTAGCAGCAGAAGCAGTAGCTCGGGTGCATTCGCGAGCGACGTGACCTCCTTTGCCGCAGAAGAGGCAAAGGTTGTTGTCCATGCGACGCTGACGTTCTTCAGGGGTTAGCTTTCCATCCTTCCCAAGTTTGTCGGAAAGGTCGGGAGTGCTTTTCCAGGCGTTGGTGTTGGAACCAGAGGCCTGGTTGTTGTGAGGTGCAGAAGTGTTGTTCCGGTTTCCAGAGTTGGAGCCGGAACTGTTGTTGTTGTTGTTTCCGGAGTTGTTGTTTCTGGAATTGGTCTTCTTCTTGGCTTTATCAGACTTCTTGTCGGAATATTTGTCGTGCTTGTTCTGGGTGGAAGTTTCACGAGCGATCTCGGAGTGTCTTTCCCAGTAACGTGAGTCGATGGATTGGGCTAGGTTGCGGAGGTTGGTTAAGGTGGTGGGTTTTCCGACATGGGTGATTTCATCCTTGATCCGGGATGGCAAGCCCATGTAGAACTGGCGTCAGAGTGCAGCTTCTCCCCATTAGACTCGAGGAGTGAGCTGCTGGAAAGTGACAATGTATTTAGCTATCTTATGAGTGTCTTTCATACGAAGCTTATCGAGTTCATTTTCTGCATCGGCTTCCATGTCAAATGGTCCGAAGTTGTTGCGGAGTTCGGAAACAAAGTTGTGGTAATCGTCTGCCCAGTCGACGACGGTGTAGGGATCCATCATGAAGGTGGGTTTGAAATAGTTGAGAGCCGTGCCTCAGAGATAGGAAAGGGTGGAATTGACCTTTCGTTTGTCATCGGGAAAAGCATCAGGATGATCGTGGAAGTTGAGTTGAAGCTGGACCAAAAAAGGCTGAAGATTCTTGGGGTCGGAACCGTCGAACTGATCCGGTTCGTGAACTTTTGTCTTGGGGCGTGGAGCCTGGGCTGGACACTGGAGTTGGCCAGCCAGCATGGTGATAGCCTGAGCAAGATCCAGAACTGGAGCAGGTGGAACTGGGTTGGCGGGAATTGGAGGTGGAGGACCGCCTGGAGGACCACCGGGAGGGGTCCTGGTGGAGGTGGTGGGGGTGGTGCTGGGCATTGGAATGACGCTACTGTCTGTTTGCCGCTGCTACTCGACGAATTTCCGTCGTAGTCGGGATTGTCGTTGGGAACTTCTTCGATGCGTTGTTGCGGAAGAACGTCAGAAAGCTCATCGTCGGCTCGAGAGCTGCTGGAGGGTTCCACACGCCTTGGTGCTGCGGATCTAAGGTTGCCAAAATAAGAGAGAGCTTCGACAGCTCCTGCGCGAGCTGAAGTAGCTGTGGTACGAGGAGGCATAGTGATATTTATCAGGTGGGAATCAGATAATACTGTTTTGTATTGGAAATCCCGGAGGTCGGAACTGGAAAGGACAATGGCTTCAACTTATGTGTTGTGCCCCTGATGAACCACCGTCCTAAGTATTTTGGAGTTGACTTCCAGATGTCGGAGATGGCAGAAGTTGGGAAGAGGGTACTGAGAGTCAAAGGTCGGAGGACAAAGGTCGGAGGGGGCAGAAGAGACAGAAGACAGAATGTCGAGGGCGGAGAGAGACAAAGCTTGCAAAACTTCGCTGTGCTAAGAACAGGAGGTAGTGTGAAAGGATTCATGTATTGATGTCGATTATCTGATTGCAGAAACGGAGACATACATGAGGGGGTTTTATACAAAGAGCTGAAGCAACAAGTAATGGTATGGTACTAAGCAAATTCTGGAGAGGGCAGGAATTGGATAGACATACAGGGCAAGTATCTAATGCGGAACAAGGGGATGACAAGGGGGTGCATGGTAGAGTAATTACAATGGCAAAGAACAAGGTGTGGAAGTACAATAGGCATCGGAACAAATGGAAATATGGAAATGGTATCTTGCTGTGTTTAGGGTCGAGTAGGGGGGCCGGTGACTGGAGGTAACCAGGGGTACTGAAAGAACAAAGGGTCGAGGTTGAGGGTTGTGGATGTTGCGGAATAGAGTAGGAGGTGGTGCGGAGGTGTTCTGGAGGTGGCGGAGATGGTCGAGCGGAATGGTCGTAACACCTTTGATGTGTGCACCAGCCTCCTGTATTGATCGGTGAGCTTGGCTCCCTTTTTGAGTGCACTGTTAACGTGGTGTTTGAAGCGCATCTCCTGATCCACCATCACTCCTAGATACTTATGCACTTCCACTGGCCTGATGACCTGGTCACCTATTGTTATAGCTGGTCGGGTGGCAGGTCTCATCTTCTTAATGCCCGTTGGGTCTCTTTCTCGTCTTCTGGTGAAGCCCACCAGCCCAAACTTGTCTAGTGCAAACTGGCAGTCATGTGCCTCCGCCCATTTGAGCGTGCCCTTTTCCCTAGTCATGACATCAAAGCTTTTCGAACACATCTGCTAGGTCCACGCCCTCTGCAAGTATGGTTGTGTTGTCGACAAATGCCACTGCATCCTCACCGTCCCCCCTGTGTATTATATCCAGTAGGTCCGCATTATAAAATTGGTATGCAATTGCCAATAATGGGCAGCCTTGGTCCATCCCCCTGAGGATGGGCATCAGCAGCATGTTGGGATTGTCGAAGCTCAGGACTGTGACACAGCTGTGGACTTTGGCCCTGATCCACTCTGTGTACTCTTGTGGAACTCCCCTGCGTCGCATGTTATGAGTCAGTCATTGTAATATAATGCTAGGGAAGGCCCCCTTTATGTCCAAGAAAAGTGCTCCTAGCACATTGCCTCTTTGCCAGGTGTTCTTAGCTTTCACTAGGGTGTAGTGCAGGGCGTCTGTTGTGGTGCATCCGGGTCAGCACCCAAAGTGGTTTGCCAGCAGCAAACCATGTTTTTCTGCCATCTTGCCTATATCCTCTGCAATGCATGAGGATAATATCTTGCCCAGGGTGTTGAGCAAAGCGATCGGCCTGTAAGCACCTGGCACAGAGTAGCTGGCTTCCCCAGCTTGCGCAGGACCCATGTAACCGAGTCTCTCCACTGGGCTGGGTAGGTGTTGAGCATGAAGGTGGCCCTGAAAAAGGGCCCTATACAGGGCAGCAGTACATGGACACATTGCTTCCATGCTATGTTTGGTATGTTGTTTGCCCCTGGGGCTTTGAACAGACTGGTGTGTCTGATTGTGCGCTGGATCTGCTCATTAGTTATGGGCTTGTAGCTGAATGCTGGCAGTGGGTACTCATAGTTGTCTGGCGCTTGGCTGTTTGCCACACTTGTCGGTGGAAAGAAGACCTCAAACAGCATCTTTGCTTTCTCACTATTGGTGTCAGCAACCCACTCACCACCATCTCCCCGCTTGGCAGTGAGTGTGGGCACCCTTGCCTTCCCTCCGTCCATAGACTCTCCTGTTGCATGCCTGTTCACTGTCCAGACTGTTCTCTGATTGACACTTTCGAGAAACTCTTCCCAATGCCCAAGCTTGGCCCTCTCAATGGCGCTGGTGTATTTGTTCCTGGCTTCTCTGTATTCCTCATGAGCTGGGTCCATTCTGTCATTCCTACACTCATAAGCTTTGCGTGCTAGCTTCCTGGTGGCTACCTGCATCTTTGTTAGCTCTAGCAGTCACCACCTTTTTGCATATGGGTGTCAAGATTGGTTTTTAGGCATTAATATCGTGTATTAGTGAACACAGCGAATGCCCGAATAACTTGTGTGAATAAGTGTGCCGTTCGGCAAATAAGGTGAACCGATAAATGTTCAGAAGATAAGAGGGCTGCCCGAACGGGGCTCGCCCTATCTACAGTCGTAGCGAAATAGCCTGTGGCACTTGATGATGTAACGTGCAAGGTGCCACGGAAAGGTTGGCTAAGTAGCAACAATCCTTTCGCTGGCAAAGGTGCTCCTTCGGAGCCCTTCGCTGACAGCGCAGATAATAGTTCAAAGGCTAAGGCAATGAACATGAAGTATGAAAACTCACCAGTGGTGCTTAAGTCTTCCTCTAGTTGAAGATAGAAATATACAGGAGGGGGCTCAAGACGATGGTCACAGTAAGGTCAAGTTTTGCACAAGATAGACGTATGATAATTGAACTGGGGAATATACATGCGAATGTAAACTACTTATATTGAATGTGTATGATATCAGTGAATAGGAAAGAGGCCGTCTGGAGTCAGGGTTGGATAGGGGTGCGCAGTCATGATACAAATAGATGAAACACAGATACAATAGAATGAAAGAGGAGTGCGAACATGAAATGACAGGGAGGAAAGGGGATGAAGGTACTTATGTACAAAAACATGCCTTGGGACCTGCATATACGCTACCCTGCATGGACTCTTCATCTGTTGGGTTGATCCCACACGACCTACGGGTAGGACATCCCGCGAATGCACTCCGGCCATATGAACACCTAAAGGGGTTGGATCGAGAAGATGATGGGGCCAGTGATGAACCATCACGCCGGGTAGAGGGTGTCGATTATGTTTGATGGCGTGCCTGCTGGCGAATGATGCGAGCAACGAATGGTTGTTCGGTGAATGGGGAGAAGAGCGGATGGAGCGAACATAGAGGAGGAGTGGTCGAAGGGTAGGGCAAACTCAGGCGAAGCTGCAGGAGGAGCGATGAGGGGGAACATAGAGACAGCGAGGTAGGCAAAATAGACGGGTCATGACAATGGGGACGGCCTTGTCTTAGGAGCAAGCTCTTCAGTGGTGTCCATGATTGCTTTGGTGACACCATCCAGCATGCGGTGGAAATCTTCATTTGTAGCTGGCGTCTCTGCTGTTGTGTACTCTTCCAGCTTTTCTTTCAGGCACCTGTTGTACTGCTCCCAGTTGACCTGGCGGTAGTTGTGCCTGGCCGGCTCCTGTACTAGCATGCGGTGGAAATCTTCATTTGTAGCTGGTGTCTCTGCTGTTGTGTACTCTTCCAGCTTTTCTTTGAGGCACCTGTTGTACTGTTCCCAGTTGACCTGGCGGTAGTTGTGCCTTGCCGGCTCCTGTACTAGCATGTACCCTACCCCTAGCACCGTGTCTATGGGGAAGTGGTCACTGCAAGCTGGTTTGTCTTCCGGCACCATCTGACATTCCAGAACTGACTCCAGCAGTGATGTTGACATAAACACATTGTCCGTCTGCGTATAGTTGCCAGTGGACTGCGCCTTGAGTGTTGGTACATGCTTGGGAAGTGTCATATGCAGATCCCTTTCAGCTGTCACATATAGCAGCAGCTGGGCTGCCTCCAGGTTGCTGCGCATGAAACGGTGGGCGTTTCATGGCTCATCCCACAGGGGGTGGTTCCGGTTGAAGTCCCCTAGCCAGATTATGCTCCCATTTTGGTCCCTGTGCAATGCTGCTCTTGCTCTTTCCTGCAGATATTTTTCAGTAAACTGTAGGCTCTCCGAGTGCATGCAGTCGCAATAAAAATTGAAAACGAGTACTACACCAGCTTGCATTTTTAGGCTGACACCTGTGATGTCCGGGTGCCCAATGTCCAGGGCCACCCAGGTGTCTGTTTTAATGTTCTTGCTGATTAGCATCATAGACCTTGTCTGCTTCTCCTTGTCACTGTAGTGGGTTCTAGGGTATACTGTGTACCAGTGTGAGTTTACTCTTGCATTTCCCAGGAAGTCAAGGTACGGCTCCTGTATCACTATGATGTCATATTCCTTTGGGAAACACCTACCTATTAAGTCATTCGTGGCGTGCAGCGATTTGTTTACTTTTGCTGTCTAATTTTCAGCCTTGTTGCTTGTGGCTCGTTCCTGTCCATCATTCTGCAAATGAGTTATGGTTGGTGTGCTGTTCGGTTCTCCTCCCCCCCTGCACTCATGGGAAAAGGCTCGCTTATGGTCATTTTCCTTGACCCCAGCCTCAATCCCAGCCTCAATCCCAGCCTTGCCTGGCTCCTGGTGGTTGGCCACTGCCAGCCACTATCGCTGTGTCCCACCGGTGGGTTCGAGCGTCCCGGTCTGCGTCCAGCTGTGGCTTCCCCCTCCGTCCGCCCCTCCGGCGGTCCCATCCTTTGCTTTTCATGCTGGCTGCCCTGGGGCATTCGTGGTTGCATACACCGTTCTCCGGCCCCATCTCCACTGCCTCACCTCTTGTCCACTCATCATCGGTGTGTTGCTGCTCCCAGGTCCAGGGGTTCTCGTTTGGGAAATATTTTTATGTGCTCTCAGGGTTGCTTCTTTCTATCTGTTCACTTGCAGCTATAAACCTTGGGCACGTGGCACTCTCATCAAGCATGCCCCATTACATTGCAGTTGACGCATTTAAACTTGTCTGGGTCTGTCTCCATGCACTCTGACGTTCTGTGCTCCCCCGTGCAAGTGCCGCATGCTTGCACCCAGCTGCAAAATGTCACAGGTTGTACTTTTGGCACTTCAGACACCTTCTGGGCTCGTGCTTCATTCTCCTGGCCCAAGTCCGCTTGCCTGCAATTATCAGCCCATCCCTGATCGCCCTGTTTTCAGCCTCCATAGTGCTAAAGCGTGCTATGAGGTGCACAGATCGTTGGCCCTGACTGTGTCTTTGTGCTGGCTTGATCCACCTCGTGGCTGTCAGTGTCCCCTCTGGTAGCTTAGAGTTGTGTTCAATCCTGGCATACTCCCTGAGAGCATCTGGGGAGTGGCTTATAGGTACATACTCCACTATCACCGAGACTGTGCAATCCTTGACAACCGCGGATGCGCTGAACTTCTGTAGGAAACTCTGTTTGTTGGCTTGGATGTGGCTAGCCACTTCTGGCATTCCCATGTCAAATACTACCCCACCGTTCACCAGCTTCTTGGCACCTACAAACCTTAGTTCCTCCCCCTGTTTTCATGTCTCCATCTGTTCTGCCGCTTCATTTGCTTTTGTGACTAGCTCCTGCTCCATGAGCTCTCTGAGTAAGCTCTCTTCTGTGCTGGGGTCCTTGTCTATCAATATTTGGCAGCTTCTCACTTTGGCCCTCGTGAGTGTGTTGGGGTGTGCCAAAGGCACTGTGCCCTTGAGTGCCGCTGCATATGTCATGTCCGGCATAGCCACATAACCCCCACCGTTGTGCATTGCTGTCTCTATGGTGTCTGCTGCTGCATCCATTGCCCTGATTGTGTCATATGCAGCTACCCTGAGGGCATCCGTCATCTCATCCGCCTTCCACATGATTGGCTCCACCTTCTTTTCCACATATTTCATGACCTGTTCTCCGAAACTCCTCACTGATGCATCCATCATTAGCATCACTATGGCCCTTGTGCCTTCTTTTAGGGTCTTAGGTGTGGCGCTGTGGGCCAGGCAGAGTAGGGCATAGCTCAGGCCTTCATGGGTGATTTGGTTATCTTTTGCCACGTATTGATTCTTATCAAGGAAATTCCAGGCTTGTTCCCTGTTTCACACAGCAGAGCTTGCGCTGTCAATAAGCTCACCCTTTGTCCTCACCTGCTCTCCCTGCTGTGCCATCCCTGCTCTCATTCTGCCTAGGTGGGCAGCCCCCCAGCAGCTGACCCTCTGAACTCATCGGCATGGCCATTTTGTTCACTTCCTTTTACCGAAGCTTTCTGTCTGTGTATAGCATGGCTGAGGGCAATACTAGCTATTGACAGGTATTGGTAGTGCGTAGTTATGAGAATTTTGAAGTTTGGTGGTGGTGGTAAGCGTGAGAAAGTAGGTATGACATCATTACTCAATGATGCTCACATGCACAGATGCATGTGTGTGTCGAGTATTCACCAGAGAATAAAATAACCTTGTGAATAAAATGAAATATATCATTCCATTTATTCTAACAGGCTTTGGGACTGAGGAGCAGGCATGAGTTGGATGCTCTAGGTGTGCTTGGGCTTGGACTGGGGCCGAGCTCAGGAATGATGCTCACATGCACAGATGCATGTGTGTGTCAGGTATTCACCAGAGAATAAAATAACCTTGTGAATAAAATGAAATATATCATTCCATTTATTCTAACAGGCTTTGGGCGGATGCTCACAACTTTTTATTACCTGTAGCTTCACCCATTTTATTCTCAGATTATAGAAAAGAAGAGGGTGAAAGTACATGCCAATATTATTGTTGGGATATAAATAAATTTTCTTTTGTTCCTGCCTGAGCGGCGGCTCTGCCGATGAGAACGCCTCTTCTTATTTTTACCCCTCTTCTTATTTTTACCCCTCTTCTTATTTTTACCCCTCTTCTTATTTTTTCTACCCACTTTTAAGATACACTATATCATTATAACTATTCATACTAATACTCCTACTCATATCTATTAGAAGTATCTATCCAACTATCTGTTATTCTATATCCTCGGTTTCTGGATTCCAGATGCCCAACTTGTACTCGAAACTGATGCTTCCGACTACGCGCTAGCCGCCATTCTTTCGATCATTTCCCGCGACAACAGAGAAATTCATCCGATCGCATTTCATTCCCGCACCTTTTCCGCCCTGGAACTCAAGTATGATGTCCACGATAAGGAACTACTTGCGATCTTCGAAGCCTTCAAAATTTGGCGACACTACCTCGAAGGTCAAACTTATCCGATCAACGTTGTCACAGATCATAAAAACCTTGAGTATTTTGCGACTACTAAGATTTCGACTTGTTGTCAAGTCCGCTGGTCTGAATATCTCTCACAGTTCAATATGGTGATCTGCTTCCGCCCCGGAAAGCTCGGAGCAAAACCCGACGCACTCACTAGACGATGGGATGTCTACCCAAAAGAGGGAAGTAGCGACTATGCCAGCATTAACCCGCACAATTTCTGCCCAGTATTCTCGACTGATCAGCTGGCATCGTCCCTGCATGCCACAGCATTGCAGTTTCTGCTACTCCACGCCTCAATCATTATGGATACTGAGTCTCTCCATTCCGACATCCGTTCTGCACTTTGTTCCAACCCCATCTCCGCAACCCACCCCGATAACCCAACCAGTCCTGGATGGTCCCTCAATTCCGACAAATTCCTCCGCTACAAGTCCTGAATCTATGTTCCGGATACCAATTACCTACGACTCCACATACTCCAGCAAAGCCATGATCATCCGCTCTCAGGTCACCAAGGCCAAAACAAGACCCTCGACATCATCCGATGTACCTACACTTGGCCACTCCTCCGCACGATGGTCCAAGACCACTGCAAGTCATGCACCACTTGTATGCGCACCAAGCCTCAACATCACAAACCCTACGGCCTCCTGAAGCAACTTCCGATCCCGGAACAACCCTGGAATTTGATATCCATGGACTTCATCGAGAAACTTCCTAAGTCATCTGGCTATGATACCATTCTAGTTATTGTTGACCACCTTACAAAGCAGTCCATCTTTATTCCGACCTACAACACCATTACTTCCGCCCAGCTCGCACAGCTCTTTGTGCTCCACGTCTTTTCCAAGCACGGAATCCCCTCCCATGTCACTTCCGACCGTGGATCAGAATTCGTGTCCTCCTTCTTCCGCACGCTCAGCAAGGCTCTCGACATGAAACTCCACTTCACTTCCGGTTACCATCCTGAAGGTGATGGCCAAATGGAACGCACTAATCAGACCCTCGAACAGTACCTCCATGTCTATTGCAACTACCAACACAGCAACTGGTCTGACCTTCTTCCGCTTGCGGAATTCACTTACAACAATGCGCCTTCTGCTACCACCGGAATTTTGCCCTTCTACGCCAATAAGGGCTACCACCCAAATCTCGCCATCCACCCTGAACGCGACCTCACCTCTGCCAGAGCCTGAGATTTCGTTGTGGAACTCGACGACCTTCACCAGCACCTCCAAGAGAACATTTCCGCTGCCCAAAAAAGATATCAAACTTCCGCCGATTGGAAATGTATTCCGCAACCAGCATTTGAGATGGGCAACAAGGTCTTCATCAAAGCTGAAAACTTCCGCACCACTCATCCCTCGAAGAAGCTCTCTGAAAAATACCTTGGCCCTTACGAGATCATCGCTAAGGCTGGCAGTCGTTCTTTCACTCTCAGACTTCCTGACAATATGCGCGCAGTACATCCGGTATTCCATGTGTCTATGCTTGAACCCGCAGTTCCGAATACAATTCCGAATCGAGAACAACCTCCGCCTCCACCAGTCATTATCGTCGGAGAACCGGAATACGAGATCTCAGAAATTCTCAATTCCAAGCTCAACAAGCGATACCGTTGTCAACTCCAGTACCTAGTCAAGTGGGCAGGCTATGAGAACACAGATGAAGAGACTTCCTGGATTTCCGCCATGGAACTCAACCACGCCTCCAAACTCATCTCAGATTTCCACAAAGCATACCCTGCCAAGCCTGGACCCCTTCTCACGCACTAAGTCTTTCCGACCACTTCCGCCTTCTATTCCATTTTCACACCTTAAGTCACAAGTCAAAATCCAATTAATTTCCACTAAACTATTTCTGACATTCCAAGAAAGCTATTCTACAAGTTTTCCGCCCCCTAGTCCTCCTCCATGGTATTTTCCCCAGCTCCCACGCCATCCTCCGCCTCTGGACCCTCCACATTTCCCTTCCACCCATAGGCCTCCTCGAACCTCGTCACATCTTGGACCTCGCCCTCCAACACCTCCACGCCCATTTCTGTATCTGCTGTCTCCTGCATCCACCTCAATTCCATTACCACCTGATCGAGGTGCTCGTCGTATGCACTGAGACGATCCGAGACCGCACTGTAGAAATGATGCTGCATGCGCAGCCCCTGCTCCTGTATGGGATCCTGCTTTGCCGGTCAAATAGGAGAACTTCCATGTATTTTCGATATAGTGACCTTAAACTATAGCATACAGGTATTGCTATCATTGGGGATGAACTATTTAAACTTCCTCTAATTTCCTACCATTTTTTCGCCATTTTTAATGAAGTCTTTGGCTCAAAACACTTCTATTCTGTTGCAGCAGAGTTATGAATCCACATGTATCCACAACTCTGCTTATTCAAACTCCGATGCACACGAACCCAAACTCGAGCCTGTGGACACTTACGCACCCACAAACTCTGGCCAATCTACCGGTTCGGACTCAGCACTCTGGAAATACCAATTTATTCCCAAGCCTCCACAACACAGTTTGTGCAATACAAACTCAGCCCAACCTATGCTACCATAGCAACAAGGCTATGCTAGGCTGTGCTGTGCCATGACTACACTCCTAAATAGAATTAGGGTCATGACTCACTGCCAAGCTGGAGTATTATTGGTCCAAAGTCTTGTGACTTGGGAAATGACTCCTGCATGACTCAGAGCCTGGCTCAGCACGTGACTCATGCTCGGACTCTGGTGTATCATTGGCTGAGAGGCCTCTTACCAATGAAAGGCTGTGTTGAGCTAATCCTCTTTAAGAATAAGGGTGTATCTTATTCTTAGACGTGACTTCTGCCTGACTCACTACCCCATTTCTACATGACTCAGTGCATGACTCACCCCCTAATCGTGGGCTGCAATTGGTCAACACAAGTTCTGACTCATTACCCTTTTTCACTCTGACTCACTACCCCATTTCTGCGTGACTCAGTGCATGACTCACTCCCTTTTTTTTTTTTTTTTTTTTTTTTTTGAATTCCGTTTATTATACTGCCACCTTGGGGCCATGCCCTATATAGGCAGTCTCTACCCGGAACGCGGAATAGAGTAATCAAAGTGTTTTACATGCTAGGGTATCGTAGTTACCGAAGTAAGCCAGAGATATGCTGGCACCAACATAGGATACTTCCTGTTTGTTTACAATGCCTAATCACCTTAGATACATAGCAGTACCGGTCAGTTTCAGTAGGTCTTATATGCCATATGGAAGTCCAGGAGCCTCGTAATCCTAACATTTGTCAACACCTATCAGTGGGGCGAAACATTGTAGTAATTACTGCTACAAATGTGGAGGGGGGGGATTCGAACCAGAGGCTCTCCCTTCGCGTTATCCCAAACGGGCGCTTGGTGTGGGTTAGTTCCACCTGTGCTAACCCGCCCCCGACTCACTCCCTAATCATGAACCGCGATTGGCCAACACATGCTCTGACTCACTACCCCATTTCTGTGTGACTCAGTGCATGACTCACACCCTATTCGTGGACTGCGATTGGCCAACACATGCTCTGACTCACTACCATTTTTCTCAATGACTCACTACCCTATTTCTTCGTGACTCATTCTAGTCTATTAATAGATAGTAGATACAATATAAAAGGTGGCCATACTGCCCACCTTTCATCAGCCAATACATCATCATCTACTATCCATGTACCTCATGTGACTTGCACAGCTTGCACAGCTTACTAAGCTGCTAACCCCAGCTAGGGTTATTACACTTACTTAGTGTATTAATTCTCAGTTAAGTAGTTGCATTTCTACTTAGCCACCCGGACTAACACTCCAGGTGAAATTCTGCAGAGTGAGTCTGACAATCGATTTCCTTGTCAATTAGCTCTCCAATACCTGAGACGAACTGATCAGTGACTTTCCTGTTCAGTGACTTTCACAAGTCACTTCTTAAACCCTTGTCGCTCATTTATTGCAGTGCATTGACGTTAATCGGGTCAGTCCACTTACAAACTCTCCTGTGAAGCCATTCCTATCTTTTTGGAATACTTGGACCCCAATAGTCATCCTCGAACCTACAGGCTAATAGTTTGTTATTCATTACGCCAGTAGTGTTTAATATTCTTGCAGTTTCATATACGACACGTTCTGATAGACCAAAGTGTTAGTTCTGACACCAAAGTAAAACTTGAAGGGTTCCAAAACAGCTCCCCTTGTCAGAGCAGTCCCCAGAGCAACCTGGCGATATCCATGAGTGGATCCACTGTCCACTCCTCTCCCGCCATCCCACTTCCGCTCACCTCCAGCCCCCCTTGGACCCCCTTCACCTTGGCAGCCCTAGACAAGGGTTTCCTGCCTCCTTGTGAAGGCTTTTCCAAGCCTACTTCCAACGCTCCGGTCTTCCTCCGCTTGGTCGACACTCGAGCTTTGAGTTTGACCACGCAGGCCCGCTTTCTATCCTTGCATCGGTTACATGCTGTGGCCTTTCCGGCCAGGTCCCACATGCACGCCAGCTCCTTTTCCAGGCAGCCTTCGCAGCTAGGCTGCACAGGGCCGTCCTCCTCCGGTGCCGCCCTCTTGACACCCAAGCGGTGCACCTCCTTCCGGCACTGCTTTTCCTCCTGCGCCGCCCGCCATTCCACCATCGCTTTCCCCTTGCCTTTATTTTTTGGCTTCGGGGTTTCTTCTGGTGTGTCCTACGATGGAGTTTCACTCCGTATGGAATCTCGTCCGCTTCGGCCAGTTTTTTCTGTTTGACAGTTAGACTGCTTTGTCAAGAAGACCAAAGCACTTACCTTTGTCGCCGCACGACTTTTCTCCACCTTTTCCATGGTGGCCTTTTCCACTGCAGCGTGCTCTTCCGCAAGCTTCTCCGCAGCGGCTTGCTCTTCCGCGAGCTTCTCCACAGCGGCTTGCTCTTCCACGAGCTTCTCTGCAGCGGCTTGCTCTTCCGCAAGCTTCTCCGCCGCTTCTTCGGCCTTGTGTCCTCACACTCACACTCTAGGCGTTTGCGCTCCTCCTGGTCCTTGCGCTCTTCCTCCAGTCACTCCTTCTCCTTTCAAGTGGCCTCCTCGGCCTCGTGCTTCTCCCCCAATTCTTTCTCCACGAGCATGTTGGCAAAGTGCTCTTTCATTTGAGCGCTGGTCGTTTTCGAGAAGTCAACTGGGGAGCTCATGGTGGATCAGGATTAGACGTGTTTCGTTCTCCCACCTTTCTTTCGAACTCTGACGTGTTTGTTCACAGGTCACGTGATCCGACTTGTGGTCTCACGGGGCTCGACCTTGAAGGGGAGATACTGTTACGACTGTTCCGCTCGACCATCTCCGCCACCTCTGGAACACCTACGCACCACCTCCGACTCTATTCCACAACATCCACAACCCTCAACCTCGACCCTTTGTTCTTTCACTACCCCTGGTTACCTCCAGTCACCGGCCCCCCTACTCGACCCTAAACACAGCAAGATACCATTTCCGTATTTCCGTTTGTTCCGATGCCTATTGTACTTCCACACATTGTTCTTTGCCATTGTAATTACTCTACCCTGCACCCCCCTTGTCATCCCCTTGTTCCGCATTAGATACTTGCCCTGTATGTCTATCCGATTCCCACCCTCTCCAGAATTTGCTTAGTACCATACCATTACTTGTTGCTTCAGCTCTTTGTATAAAACCCCCTCATGTATGTCTCCGTTTCTGCAGTCAGATAATCAACATCAATATGTGAATCCTTTCGCACTACCTCCTGTTCTTAGCACAGCGAAGTTTTGCAAGCTTTGTCTCTCTCCGCCCTCGACCTTCTGTCTTCCGTCTCTTCTGCCCCCTCCGACCTTTGTCCTCCGACCTTTGCCTCTCAGTACCCTCTTCCCGACTTCCGCCTTCTCCGACATCCGGAAGTCAACTCCAAAATACTTAGGACGGTAGTTCATCAGGGGCGCAACACATAAGTTGAAGCTGTTGTCCTTTCCAGTTCCAACCTCCGGGATTTCCAATACGTAACAAAAGGGCATATCTGCTAAGCACATGAGACAGTTCTACATTGTGGTAGTAATACCTAAGATCTTGTGTGCCGCTGATGTTTTCCTCATCCCAGAGTCTGAGCGAAGCAGGGGCACAAAGGGGCATATCACCAAGTTAGCCAGGGTACAGCAACAAGCAGTGCTGTTAATCACAGGCACGATGAGGTCAACAGCTAGTGATACTCTAGATGGGCATGCCAATCTGCTCCCATTCCAACTCTTATTATCCAAAGTTGTCCACCAAGCGGCTGTTAGGCTGACCACCCTTCCTAGACAGCACCTCCTAGCTGGACATGTCAAAAATGCAGTGAGCATATACGTCAGGAAGCATTGAACGGTGCTCCATGAGATGCTACACACCTTCCACCTGAAACCCAAGAGAATGGAGACAATAGGTGTAACAGAGCTAGGGCCGAAGTGGCAACCCGCGTTTGAAGTGTGAGTACCTAAAGATAAAAAGGAAGCCATAGCAGAGGAACAGAGGGACCTGTCAAGATTGGTTTTTAGGCATTAATATCGTGTATTAGTGAACACAGCAAATGCCCGAATAACTTGTGCGAAGGAATGTGCCGTTCGGCAAATAAGGTGAACCAATAAATGTTCAGAAGATAAGAGGGCTGCCCGAACAGGGCTCGCCCTATCTACAGTTGTAGCAAAGTAGCCCATGGCACCTGATGATGTAACATTCAAGGTGTCACGGAAAGGTTGTTTAAGTAGCAACAATCCTTTCGCCGGCAAAGGTGCTCCTTCGGAGCCCTTTGCCAACAGCACAGATAATAATACAAAGACTACAGTAATGAAGGTGAAGTATGAAAACTCACCAGTGGTGCTTAAGTCCTCCTCCTCTGGTCGAAGATAGAAATCTATAGGAGAGGGCTCAAGATGATGGTCACAGTGAGGTCAAGTTTTGCACAAGATAGACATATGATAATTGAACTGGGGAATATACATGCGAATGTAAACTACTTATATCGAATGCTCATATGATATCAGCGAATAGGAAAGAGGCAGTCTTGAGTCAGGGTTGGATAGGGGTGTGCAGGCATGATACAAATAGATGAAACACATATACAATAGAATGAAAGAGGAGTGCGAACATGAAACGATGAGAGAGGGCAAAGGTACCTATGTACGAAAACACACTTTGAGACCTGCATACACGTTACCCTGCACAGACTCTTGGTCTGCTGGGTTGATCCCACACGATCTACAGGTAGGACGTCTCGCAAATGTATTCTGGCCATACGAACACCTAAAGGGGTTGAGTCGGGAAGATGATGGGGCCAGTGATGAACCGTCACACCAGGTAGAGGATGTTGATCGTGTTTGATGGCGTGCCTGCTGGCGAATGATGCGAGCAGTGAATCATCATTCGGCAAATGTGGCGAAGAGCGAATGTAGAGGAGGCGTGGTCGAAGGGAAGGGCGAAGACAAGCGAACATGGAGGAGGAGTGGTGAAAGGGAAAATAGGGATAGCTGGGTACAAGAAATAAATGAGTCATGACGTCCAGCCATAGGAACACCCAAAGGTGGTTGAGCCGAGAAGGTGACAGGACCAGTGATAAACCATCAAGCTGGGTAAAGGATGTTGATCGTGTTTTGATGGCATGGCCACTGGCGAATGACAAGAACAGTGAATAACCATTTGGCGAATCCAGTGAAGGGTGAACGGAGCGAACATAGGAGTGGAGAGAGGATGGAGTTGTTAGCAACTCGGGGTTATGGCAGGGATGGTTCGGTAGAGCTCTTAGAAAGCTAGAATCAAATTCACTCTCTCAGTGAATTTATTGTCACTGTTATATTAATACAATACCTAGAATCAAATTCACTACATGATTTTCAGTCAACATGCTATGAAAATACAAAGAATACTACTCGCCTCTCTCAGTGAATTTATTGTCACTGGGAGAGGAGCACTACCTTGTCTCAGAAGGCATATAGGTGCACCCGGCCCTTTAGCACTCAAGAGCTCGCGCGTCGAAGTCATTTCAAACTCCGCTGGGTGCAGCCGCTTGTGAAAATAGAGATAACAAAATGAAATGGAGAGGTAGGGAGTGACTGGAAAATTTCGAAAATAATCAGAGAAGTGAGTGCATGGTACAAGAACAATGTGAGAAGAGATTGAAACACCATACAATAAATCGAACATATTATGCTTGATTTTGGTGCAGGAGCATAAATGCACCCAACAGGAGTTACTGGGTATAAGAAATAAACAAGTCATGACAGGACCAGGCAGACATAAAAGTCTACATGGATGGATTGTCAATAGATGGCAGGGTGGGGGCTGGGTCAGTGCTCTCCAGGAGGGGAGTGAAGGAGAAAGTAGCAAGGAGATACTTGGGAACGGCAGAGGAACACACCGTCTTTGAAGCTGAGCTGCTGGGCATGGCAATGGGGGCGAAACTGCTCCGGTGGGAGCAGCATGGTCACCACACCCTAGCGCTTGACAATCAGGCGGCTATTGCGATACCCGGCCAGTACCTCGTAAACACCCTTCATGAGCAGATGGATGCAGTCTGTGTCAGAAGCGCAAGAGAAGCTAGGGTGACCATGAGATGGGTGCTGGGGCACAAGGGACTCCAGGGAAATGAGAGGGCGGACGAAGAGGTGAAGAGAGTGGCCAGAGGGGAATCTACAAGTGAGATGGACATGCCAATGTCATGCAGAGGGGAGCTCCTGGTCAGCAAAGCTGCGGAACTACAGAGGCACCACCAGAGGGTGAAGGAGCAAGCCAAGGAGCTTTTCAGGAAATTGCCAAGAGCCAGACACGCCCAGGATATAGACCTGTTGATGCCATCACCAGCATTTGTGAAGCTATGCAGGGGACTCATGCGCAGACATAGCTCACTCTTAATCCAGCTCCGAACTGGCCATGTCCCGCTCAATGGATACCTGTACAAGATCAGAAAAGCGGAGACCCCCAGATGTCCAGCGTTCCTTCATGACAATGAAACGGTACATCACTATCTCATCCAGTGCCCGGAGTACAAACAGCAGAGACGTCAATTGGAAAAGAAACTCAAGCGTGGCACCAGGTCTCTCCAGACGCTTTTGTCCAGGCCAAAAGCCATGAAGCCACTCTTTCAGTTCATCAATGATATGGGAAGGCTCAAGAGCACCTTCAGAGAGGTCTCACTGCCAGCAGAGAAGAACAAGCACAAGGGTGATAGACTGACTTAGATGACGAGAGCAACAAGCCACCTCGCTTCACCAGCAAGCATGGGCAGCCTCAGGTTCTACGCAGGAGCTCATGCAGAGATAGAGATGAAAAGGGTACAGTCTTCCAGTGTCACTTGCAACACTAGTAGTAGTTGATACTGTGCCTAATAAAGTTTACCAATTATCACCCAAATAACAAACCGTTTGGTACGAGCGATAGTATATATAAAATACATCTTGTGACAAATTTGGGACAAATTGAATCAGAGGTGCCTGCTAGGCACATGACATACAGGCAAAAACCTCGGATTCTGCCAGATATCAACTTTTGTCCAGCCAGTTGTCACCTAAATACGGCACCAAATCTCAATCTGGACCAGTCAAATGAGTCTTAAGGTCAAAATAAAGATATTTACCATTTACAGTAAGCAGATTAGGACAAAATTGCCAGCTCCAGGGCCGTCCTCCAAAACTGCATGACAGCGGGTCTGGTGTAAGTGTCGTGTCCTGTCAATAATGCTCTTTTGGTACATTCTTGCTCACACACTCAGGGTCCTTGCTCACAGTTACATGATGGTAGGAAAGGGCCTCTCAGAAGCTGTCAAGAAGCACAAACAACGTCATATCCACAACACCTGCATGCAGGAAGCTGTGGACGTGTATGTAGTGGAACAGACAAAGCCAGTCAAGGAACGTCGAGGGCTTCGCAAGGTTGCAGAGGAGTATGGTGTTCACCACACCACACTGTCACGTATGTATAAAGGAAAGCAGTCGATGAGTCACTTTGCAGCATCTCGCCAGAAGCTCACTCCGAATGAGGAACAGATCCTCGTGAACACAGCTCTTGAGTCAGCTGACCAAGGCTTTCCGCCAATGTGTTCCAGGATAGAGCAGATGGCGAATGCGATCTTGAAGAGCCGACAAGGAGATACTTATGACCCTGTTGGAAAGACATGGAGTGACAATTTCTTAAACCGGCACCATGATCAAATCCAGTGTCATTGGAGCAAGCCGCTCGATACAGTGAGAGCAGAGGCACTCAACCCAGGGACGGTCAAGCATTGGTATGAGGAGGTCGTCAAGCCATTCCTCGTTGACCTCCGTATCGAACCCAAGGACATTTATGGAATGGACGAGACAGGGTTCCAGCCCTCAGATATGGGGACACAGCGCGTTATTGGGAGAAGAGGTACGAAGACTCAACATAAGCAAGGTGGTGGAGACCGGGAAAATGTCACTGTCCTAGTCACAATATGTGCAGATGGCACAGTATTGCACCCAACTATTATTTACAAAGGAAAGAATTTTATGAAGAAATGGGCTGAAAACAATGTAGCCAAGGCTTCGTGAGTGTCCTGTTAATTGAACAGTGAGTACTGCAGCTGATCTAGGATGTCAGAATATGTCACTCTCCCAATGGGTGGACCGATAGCGAGCTTGCCGCTGAATGGATTGTCAACGACTTCAATGCGCAGACAAAGGACAAGGCAGGAGGAACAACACGTATCCTGTTGATGGATGGCCACAGTTCACATTATTCACCTACCCTTCTACGTTACGCAAAGGAGCATGGTATTGTTATACTTGGTTATCCCCCGCATTGCACACATGCATTGCAGGGGCTCGATGTTGTGTGTTTTGCTCGCATGAAGGCGGTCTGGAAAGAAGAGGTCCAGGAATTTGAGGAGCGCAACCAAACTAAGGTGACGAAGAATACCTTTACAGAGGTTTTTGGTGGGGCATTCAAACGTGCCTTTACCCCCGAGACAATCCAAGCCACATTCAAGGCCACAGGCATCTACCCTTATAATCCTGATGTTATTGTGGCTGCTCAGATGAAACCAAGTGTACCAACCACTGTTAAAGGCGCGTTCCCACTTCCGCAGCCCAGTCCAGTATGTGCCGTAATGGCAACCTTCCACGAGCAAGACTTGACAGCCTTTGACACTTCACCATCTACATACGCACGTCGCCACAGTCGTTTGACCTCCCCAGTAGACACTTGCGACCCGAACATTGATCCTGCATTGTACACACCTTCAAAAAGGATGCGGTTCATGACCTCCAATAGGAGGCACAGCCTCTGGGTCCTTTCTGGTTGAAAAAACACCTGTCACCTCTAGTCAGCCAATCATCACACCTGTCCTGGAAGGGCCGCCATCCCTACCAGACCCAGATTGGAGTCTGCTTACCCTACCAAGTACACCTGACTGGGGGTCACGAGCCAAGCTCTCCTCACAAATAAAAGAGCTCTCCGAGAGCCTTAGCCTAGCACAGAAGCACATCCATGCCTGCAACAGCATTATCGAAGGCACTCATGCCCAACTTGTTATCCAAAACCTGCATCTGTCCAAGCTGCAACAAGTGTTGCAGACGAAAGAAAATAAGAAGAAGACCGACCGCACAAAGCTTTTCCCACAAGGAAAGGGGCGCCATCTTACCGCTGAGACATTCATTCAAGCACTCGAGATGGCAGAGAAAGTCAAGAAGGATGGTGTGCGAGAGAAGGAACAAAGGAAGGAGCAGCGTGTCGCCAACAAAGAAGCTAAAGCGGCTGCTGAAGCTGAATGGAAGAGTATCTGTGAACGGCATGAGCTGGCAGTCAAAGAATGGCAGGTGAGATGTGAAGAACTCACTGCACAAGACTGCCCCAAAAAAGACTTCCCTAAGAAGCCCATTCGACCCCTTAAACCCAAACCGATCCCAGCGGCGTCAAGATCAGCCGCCGTTTTGGAAAGCGACATAGACAGCTCTGATTCAGAGTTAGAAACTTAGATTAAGTTGGAATGCATTATTACATACCTTCAGAACCTCTTGATGATGCCTGGAAGCCAGGGAATGTTGTGAGGGTGTATCTATACGGTGTGTGTGTGTGAATAAGCGAGCATATGACTGATGTCACACGCTGTTGCAAGGGGCTGTTTTTGTGACAATTCGACCCTCGCTCATGTCTCCAATGATATTTTATTCATATTGTATCATAATTCTCTATAAATTGATATCTACATAGTCCACATTGTTTAAAATGTTTCTGTCAACTCAGTTTTACAAAAAGAACCAAGAATATTATGTGATTACTAATTCTCACTCTGGTGTTGCAAGTGACACTGGAAGACTGTAGATAGATTAAAATGTGTCAACCAAACTCATGTATGCCTCATCTTACATAGGGCCTGGCCCCAAAATACATAAATTGGAGAAAAAAAAAAAGATGTCATATCTCGCTTAGATATGACGCACATGTGACCGAGCCTCGGTTTGGATAACCGAGGTGCCATGCTGGCAAGTGGGGCCGGGCCTGCCTGTCATGACCCGTTTATTTCCCTTACCCAGCTATCCCAACTTTCCCCTTCACCACTCCTCCTGCATGTCCGCTTGAGTTTGCCCTTCCTTTCCACCACTCCTCCTCTATGTTCCCTCCATTCGCTCTTCGCTGCATTCGCCGAATGACCATTCGCTACTCGCATCATTCACCAGTAGGCACACCATCAAACATGATCAACATCCTTTACCTGGCATGATGGTTCATCACTGGCTCCATCATCTTCTCAACTGATCCCCTTTGGGTATCCCTATGCCAGAATGCATTCACAGGACGTCCTACCCATAGATCATGTGGGATCAACCCAGCAGACAAAGAGTCCATGCAGGATAACATATATGCAGGTCCCAAGGCATGTTTTCATACATGGGTACCTTTATCCTCTTCCCCTCCATTGTTTCATGTTCGCACTCCTCCCTTCCTCTATTCCATATATGTTTCATCTATTTGTATCCTGACTGCACACCCCTATCCAACCCTGACTCATGATGGCCTCTTTCCTATTCGCTGATATCATATGATGTAAATAACCTATGTACATAAGTGCTCAGCTAATACCAGTGGGCCCCTTAGGGACCCACTGTACAGTTTATGCGTGGGAACCGGCCAGCGGTTCCCATCACATCTTACCTTACACTGTCACTACGTGGCATCCAGAATACCACACATCGGTCAAGTTCTATCTGCTCTTGTGACAAGAGGCTTAAGATACACATCTTTACACCTTTTTGAACTATCCTGCGGTTGATCACCATGCGACCAACCGATTGTGGATTCAGAGCAATCTTGAAAAAGATCGCTGTGTCGACAACTAAACATTGTTGACACCCTCCAGTAGGCCCTCTACTGTCGGCTGCAAGCGTGATGATTCCACGCAGTCAAAGATGGACACTAGCCACGAGCTCACGGTCCACACCCCAGGCGCAGCCCAGCAACACGATGGCTGACGCAACCCTGGACCAAGAATCCAGGACACCAGAAGACGGAGAGATCGTAGATCTCACCACCCTTGTCCCCCCAATCGAGGACGAGGAAAACCCCGACCACATCTCGCTGAGTGTGTCAAGGATGAGACATCGCCAGGTGACAGACCGGCGCTGCCCCCCCAATCCCCCTCTGCCCAGAGACAAAGGCAAGGGCAGAGAAGTCTCACCATCATCAGACAGCAGAGCATCACAGTTGAGATGGGCACAAAGCCGAGACTCAAACCGCCGCTCACGAAGTTGAGCGACGACTATCGTCCCCAAAGGAGGATGAAGACAAAAAAGACGAGCCCCCGACGACAGTCAGGGCTCAGAATACTTGAGCTTGAGCCGCAAGAGCTCAAGGACACACACCATCGACAATGAGATGGCTGAGGCAATGGCCAAACAGGTGCAGGACGCATTGCACTGGAATGCCCTCACAGGCCACAAGCATGAGCATATTGCATCGCAGCTTGATAACATCGCCACTGCCCTCATGGAGTTTGGCAAGGAGCTCCACCAGATCGAGGAGATCAGGCAACGGGATGCTGCCACACTGGAGGATGTCCAGACGGCCCTCCACTCGCACGGGGAACACAGGATGCCACATCAAAGCTCGCGACAGTCCGCAGCCAGCGAATGTGGCCATGACATGGAAGACTTGCACCGAAAAGAACTGGACCGGCAGCGAATGCCGCCGCCAGCCACCCCAGTCAAACAGGACATGTGGTTCAGAAATGAACCTCAAGGAGAACCAGCTGCCCCCATGGACAGCTGTAAGACGATCTGTTGTGCGAAGCACGGGTATCCAACAACGAAGAACGCATTTCGCGCGGAACTGACTTAGAAAACAACCCTGCAACACTTTCTATACAGTGTGTATAGTCGCCACGACGGATGTATATCCGTCGAGAATATCCTGGTCATCCCAGACGCTGTGCACTGTGCTGCTGCTCGTTATATTGAAGGACTTTGCTGTCGATGCATGTTTTAGGTCGGAACCTGCGCCAAAACATGAGGGAACCAATCATGTCCTTGAATGCGAGTATAATATAGCTGGACAACAGCCAAAAGTACCTCCCTTACACTGTTAATGCCGAAGACAAGAAACGCAACCAAGGGGACTAGAAAGCATTCACAGCAGGAAGTATTTTTAGCAAGCGAGAACGTACTCGCAGCTTGTAACATGTCGACCCAGATCGGAGCAATGAAAAGGACGTGAAAATCTGTCTTGCCGTCTGTCGCAATACCATTTGAGCTTAGTCTGTTCAAGACGGTTCCATATGCACTATAGTGGCAACCAAAATCAAATTGAATTAAATGAGGATTAATTAATGAAAACGTACATTGCCACTGTGACACGATATATACTAAACGCTATAAAGCGTACTAAGATAGAAAGCGAGACGGGGCTTGTCTGGACGGTTCGGAACACTCGCCAGTGCCTGTACAGGATGCTGAGGATGAGCACTACATGGGAAATGATTCAATCAGCATTGCCGAAGGTTCCTTTGGATCTCAAGCATCAATATCAGAGTGATGATCAGGAGCACAAGTGTTACACCGTAGACGGTTTGCAGCCTGTAAGAGCGCCCCGTTGGTGCTAAATCCAAAGCAATAGCATAGAAGCTCACGAGACTTACATTGGGTGGATTTCAACCACGGCGCAATAGAAATTCGTCGGTAAGAACTTGAACTGAATGAACGGTGACTCGGTACCAGGAACATGATTCGTGGCAAACTGCGTTATCGATGAGTAGAACATTCGTGTTCCTCTCCAGGGTGCTCACGAGTGCAGAAGGTATAGCAAAGGCGATAAAAAGAATATACGGTCCCGCAAGGAGCTATTCAATGTAAGTGAGAAGTGCACAAGCCTTACAGGATATCACCATGTACCATGCATGTCAACCAAAGAGTCTGCTTCACTCCGTGAACCGAGCCGCCGTAAGTAGCCGTGCGGAGACAGAGGAAGAGCTTAAAATCAATGCAGACAGCTTGTGAAATACTAGGAAATGACACAACATTGTGTATACCTGAATGACGAGGGCCAACGTAGAACAGGCCGTCATTACCTGTGCACCTTCGGTACGCGCCGCCTGTGCCAAACACTGACCTGCTGACAGCAGACCAAGTGGACTTCCGGGTGTGTTGCTGTTGGTGCCACGATAGAGCCTGAGAAGTGATGTAAGATTTCCCAGGTGACCGAGAACCATATAAATATACTAACAAAATCGAGAACATAACGCTGGACAAGATCCAAGTGATACAGAAGTTCAAAAATGTGGGGTCACGGCGAACTTTACGTGAGAAAATAGCAAATCCGAGTACGACAGCCAGCCCTATGTGCCCGCCTGCGATTTGAAGTGACAAGAAGGCCATCTGATTTGTTCGAAGGGCTGGAAATTATTGTGTGAATTCCCTTAGAGGCAGCGAACAAATGACTGTGCACACATGCACTAGCACTCTGGACAATAGCCGCAGCTGGGGGGGGGGGGGGTAAATCAAGGCGAAAACCAACTTTGATCCCCTCGAACTGACACTGACTAATTTCAGCTACAAAGACATGAGCCGAACACCTGACTTGTACGTTTTTGATCAGACGTACCATCCAAAAGAAATTGGACGGCAGCGGCATCCTGAGGCTTGGTAGTTTGACACACAAGACACTCTCCTTGAGCCTGGAGAAATGGGACCGTACATCCACAATGCGGGGATGTACAGTTGACCATTGCATTTTGGTACCTGGCGCAGTACACACTGCACTAGATGGAGAAATTAGAAGGCCTGGAACGAGTGGCCTTGCGGGAGGTCACTCACTGACGTTGTCGAGGCATTTACCTGCATCGATGTGATCGAGGAGGGGAAAGCGTATGAACGTGCAGCGACTGTATGTCCAGATCAGCGACTGGCTACTAGTAACTTCAAGTCGCCAAAGAAAGGAACAACTTACCATGGCCTGCAAATAGTACTAGAAAGTAAGGAACAAAAGTATGAAAGAGCATGGTCGTCCGGCGACAGCCCCGGTTAAAGTGACGGTTAAAATACTTATACTTAGAGTGTTACAGAGTGTTAAATCCAAGGACTAGATTTACATAAGTCCAGAACAGTCGGGAGCGCCGACGCGACTCGGACAACTCAAGTCGGCTCACTTCGCTATTGGTACCGCCAAACTGGAGACTTGTATCAAAATGCGATATCCTTCCAGAGGTTCCAACCAAATTGACTCGAAACTTGAAGTTATCGTGCCAGCTGAGACTACGCAGCTGTCTCCGATCTTCCTTAGTCGATCCATGAACTATCATGATAAAATAGACTGATATGATAGCTTGCCAGAACCGTGAACACGCATAGCGCACAAAGGTCAGGCTCCGAGGCTCGGGCTCGCATGCCAGTGGAATTAGGGCCTATCACAGTAGCGGTTTTGATGGGGATTTGGAGCGGATTTGGATGAGGATTTGAAACATTTATAAAGCTCCGACAAAGCCCCGAAAACCGGTTTTAACTGTGATAAGCTAGTTTTGAACAGACAATTTGACATGATTTGGACGGGGTTTTGTAGCTCCTGCCGTCACCGGCCGGAGCGGAGACTCGAGCTTCTTGTTCTCTGCCGCCAACGGCATGACAAAGGCCGATAACATGGAGTCCTTCGATTCTTTTATATACTGTTGGTGTATACAACTGCTATGAAAGTAGTAAAGGCACACCGGCGCATAGCGAGGTCGCCGCAGCAAAAAAAACTATTGAAGGCCGTGGCCTAGTAAAAATACATGTACATAGAGCAGAGCAGAAAGCTACTACGGCAGAAGGCATTAAAAAAGCCCCAGAGGGAAAAAAGCATTTGAGCGGTGCAGGGCATGATGTGAACAGAGAGAGTATGGGGGGGGGAGGGGGAGGGGGGAGGACAAAAAAGCTAAAACAAGGCACGAAGTCAGTACGCGTGGGGCAAGCGAGCCCGACTGCTCAATACCTATGCGAAGGTGGGAGTGCGACGCAAGACAATCTGTGATTCAAATTCTGACGCATCGAAGTGAGGCTCAGGCCTACAAGCAGATACGTTCAGCGGAACGAATATTAGCAGTGGCAAAGGGTAAGCACACCCTGACGAGAAAAGACAAAAAGGAAAGAAAAAGGAGCAAAGCCAAGGAAGAGATGCGGGTGACCCAACAGCGTGTACGGGATCACATGCGGCCTGCAGGGGCAAGGAAGTCGGTGCAGCGACTAAGTAGTACGGTGGTGTGGGGCTGCGTCGCATCTGCTGAGGTCGTGCCTCTGCCACCTTGCCTCGCCATTCGTGTGTGCCGTGGTGCAGCGCTGTGCCGTATTCTCATTGATTTGCATGGCCGTCTTGCAGGTTCTCGTTAGGGTGACGTTCGTCTGTGTCACGTTCTCGCGAGTCGCCGCCTTGGGGAGCTGGGTCGTGGCATTGACCCTTAGTACATGTGCCCGAGCTGCTGCTGCTGTTCCTTAGCCCAACTGGTGGCGACATTAGTAACAGTCTTTCCAGTACAGAAGATAATACTCACAGCGATCGAGGCTTCATCCTCAAAGCAGCAGCCTTCCCACTGGCTTTCCAAGGCCTTTTGTTTGGGCGGGAGTCAACATTTTTTGCCTTACCTGCATGGAGCAAAGCTTTCAGCTGTGGAACAGAAAATGGGCCTGCGGTAGTTGTTGTGATAGGATCAGCACGTTGCACTTCTTTGGACTCATACTACAGTCTCAGAAACGATGTAGTAGCCTTTAGAGCTCCGCTAGGTGTGCCGGCCGAAATCCAAATCCAAAACGACGCGACTTTTCCAAATCGCCTCCAGAGGCGCTTTGGGAATTTGGGTCGGTTTCGGGCACGAAACGCCTTCTCAAATCCCCATCAAAACCACTCCAAATCCCCATCAAAACCGCTACTGTGATAGGCCCTATTGTTAGAATTCACGTGATCGTAAGACATTATGTAATCTACTCTGTCCTTGTTCCGAGCTAGCTGCATACATCCTCTCTTGATCTGGCCGAATCAGACAGTTCGGCAGTGATAGAATCATCGTGTCGCGGAAGCCTCGAGGCTACCGTAGGCCTGCTACGGTGTAACGGTTCTCAAACATGCGGCCGCACCGGCCCGCACGGCGCCGCCAGCTACACACGCATAGGCTATGTTTAAATATCGGTAGAAACGCATGCTTAGATGATTAGGACCTTACAAAGATATGCAAGTGTCTGTATAATGGTCCGTATTAATACTAAAGCCAAGAGCCCCGAACTAACACGTTACCCGCCGTTGCCAAGTGGACTAGCTAATTGCAGGCTCTGGAAGTACTACTGGTCGTGAAATGGAAAAATGATTTGCCTGCCAGTCCGGCCGATACTATAAACCAGCTAGCTTTCTCACCTCATGAGCCCCGAGATTATACTCAAAGACCCCCATGTCCTCACTCCTGCATCTGCGGCCTCCATTCCGTGCAGAGCATATTGGTAGCTTGAAGCGTCCGGATGAGCTGCTCCAGAAAAGGGCCCAGCTCGACCAAGGCAAGATTTCACCTGCGGAACTCCAAATAGTAGAGGACAACTATATTGCCGAGATTGTTGCACAGCAGCGGAACATTGGGATTAAGGCCGTCACCGATGGGGAGTTTAGAAGGTGAGATTATGTCATTGTTGTGAATCAAAAGGTCTAACTGCCGTAGACACATGTTCTATGATGGTGTCTTTGACAACATGGTCGGGATGAAGTACCTAACACCAGGCACGTGCTGTCACCGTGCTGTCGCTGTGAAGCCACCGTGATATGAATGCTCAACCTGTGTCTCGTAGTACCTCAACACATGTTTATGGTACGACGGCCACATCGCGGCCGATCCTAATTACCTGACAACAATCGATTTAGACTTACGTCCCGGACATCCTGGCCTTCCAGGAGCACGACTTCAAAAATGCCGCATCATACATTTGCGTTGTAAGGGTTCACCGCTTCATCATTGCTCCGTTAACCTGAAGACCAAATCTCCAGGATAAACTTGAGCGTACCAGACCGTTTTATAAAGATCAATTCTTGGGCCTTGCCAAATTTGTGCCTCCAGAGGTCAATCAACTCGGTTTTCTATCCTTATCATTTTCACATACTTGTATGTAGGAAGTTAAGAACATCAAACTCACAATGTGTGTGCCTCACTGGTTCCATCTGCGTCACGGACCTTACGCGTGAGCGATACTTCTAACCTTGATTTTGCTGTATTACTGATCCTTAGAACTTGGTCATCTAGTTACCCGAAAACTGTCTACAAGAATGATGGTATAGCTCTGTTTACCGCCTGTTTCAAGGTTCTGACGGGATGTTCCTCAGCTGAATATTTTGCGGACATTGCCAAGGCATACCGTGAAGAACTTGCAGAGCTCTATTCTGTTGGGTGCCGCAACATTCAGGCAAGTCATACCTAAGGCTTTATTTATCTAGACCGTTGTCTTCTTTGTCCCGCTGCTGACAATATGATCAGTTTGATGATCCCATGCTCGCGTACTTCTGCGCAGAGTCCATGTTGGATGGCATGGAGAAGGACGGTATGACCCTTTCAAACCATCTTATGTAGATGGCTACTTCATGCTGACAGAAGTCACCAGGTATTGATCACGAGGCACTACTTGATTTGTATATTAGCACCTATAACAGTTGCTTGAAAGAGAAACCCGCCGACATGACTGCAGGTGTACATTTGTGCCGAGGAAATTTCAAGGTAGGTCTCCGCCACTTTGAGGTAAGAAAGGATGCACTCTGACGTAGATTACTATAGGACGGGAGACATTTCGCTGAAGGTGGATATGATCGCATCGCTATCAAGTTGTTCAACGAATTAAACGTGGACACCTATTATGTACTGTATATCTTTCCCACTGTATCAGCATAATACTAATCCAGTTATTCTACGTTAGCTCGAGTACGATACCGAGCGGGCCGGAACCTTTGAACCATTGAAGTTCCTTCCTCCAGACAAAAGTCTGGTCCTTGGTTTGATCTCGACCAAGATCCGTCAGGTTAGCAAATCCAGCAAGGCGTAGTAGGACTTATTCCTCATACATGTTGACTTAGCTTGAGGACATTGATGACCTCGAGAGACGTGTTCGAGCTGCAGCAGAAATTGTAGCCAATGGGCAACAAAAGAGGACCGTCGAAGAGGCTCTAAACCAGTAAGTTTATGCTCGTGGAATTCAGCCTTCCCTTAAATTTGATCACGGCCCTTTAATTAGGCTGTGCATTAGCCCTCAGTGTGGATTTGCTTCCCACAGCGAAGGTAACTTGGTGACAGCAGAGGACGTTCAGCGAAAGTTAACACTAGTCGTAAATGCTGCTAAGCGTATCTGGCCTTCGTCGGCATGAACGGGTATGAGATATTGTAACATATCCGTAGTCATCTACACTATTGCGTGGAAAAATGCTTTTAACATTCCCAGCAACTCAGAGATATAGAACTCGCTCGCGACTAGGGGAGGAGGGAGAAACGATGTCAAAGGCATCGTGGTATGTCGCCAGGCAGATCAAACGGCTGGCCGCGTTGAGAATCGTCTTTCACTACATGCGCTGTTCAACGCTCGTGACATTGGTTGACTGTACTGTTGCGGTTAGGCCGGCACATGCGCCAGAACATCAAGGATTTAATCATGTTCTTAGGTGAAACAACGACCATGGGCGAAAAAACATCCCACTTAACGCGGTTAAGGGCGAGAACAAGAAATCCAGGGGGACTATGAAACATGCTTGTCACAGCAGAGAACTCAATATGGCAAGGAAGAACCTACTCGCCGCTTGCAACATATCAACCCAAATTGGGATACCGAAATGGAAAGGAGTAGAGGCGTCGTTACCCGCCAGTGGTGAGTCCTGGTGCAACTTAGATGGACTGACGAGGAGGACTCCATACGCACTATGGAGGGGGACCAGATTTTATACATCAAGGGAGAAGGGGATAATGTATGAACATACATTAAGACTACGGCGCGATAAAGACCGATTCAACGCCAGACAGCGCATCAAAACTGGTATGGAAAGAGAGACAGGCCTTTGGACGTGCCGGAAGGTTCGCCAGTGCGTGAACAGGATGGTGACGATGAGCACTTCAGGAAATGAGGATCAGCGTATACGAGGGCCGACGACAGTTGTATGCGTCGTACCTTTGAAAATCGCAGTAATGGTCAGGAGCACAAGCGTTACGCAGTAAACCGCTTTCCCGCTGTGGGGTGCCCCGTAATAAGTAATGTAATAAGTAATGCTGACTTGCGGTCGACGACGTACAGCCCTCCGAAGGAGTCAGGCCGCCTTCTTGGCTTTGAACATCGCATGCGGGAAGTACTGATTGGCTTGGCCATTATCGTTGCATCAGGATTGTTCTCTCGCCAGGCTCACCGCGGTTGCACATTCCTGAATCTATGCATCACTTGGATCTTTTACAGTGTTGTGCCTGTCAGTATTATTATTATTTCTGTGTAGTGTTGATTTACCTCGCATTTCACGCCAGCCTTTATCGTGGTACCGTTCGCAATACTACCGTCAATTCACTCGGAAAAATGTCGCGGGTTGTTTGTCTGATACAAGCTGCGTTCACAGCGGGTGCACAGGTAATGACTGCCTGTTCGACATTGGCCCTCGTCTATCCTGGTATATACACTGTCATTTCATTTCAATACGAAACTCACGTGTTTCCTTGCTGTCCTGGAAGTTCTGGCGCTATGTACGCGCAACGATTTACGGAGGCAGACTCGCTGGGTGACATACATCGTACGTCGCGATGTTCACCCGTCTTTCAGTGATAATTGAGCAGGTTGAATGATAACCCGGATTGGGACAGGTGTTGATGGCATATCTCTGTGTGCAGTAAATATACTCAGCCCCTTGCGAGCACTGATTTCCCGACAAGTGACGTATGAATGTGGTTTCAGCGGACGCATTCGAGAATTGATACACACATGCGCCATCATGCCCAAAATTCGAGACAATCGCCGCAGCCACTGGTGGGAAATCAAGTGAAAATCAACTTTGAACCCCTCTCGGCGACACTTCATTTCGGCTGCATGAGTTTCTTAATTCCATGTATGTTTAGTCAATTGAACATACCATCTAACAGGATTGAAACGGCGGACTCCCGAGGGATGCTGGCCTGACATAAAAGGCAGCTTCTTCGGGCCAAAAGAAATGGAACCACACAGTCACAGGGGGGGTCAGTGCAGTTGGCCTCCACGTCGCACTAGATGAAGAAATGAGAGCGTTTGACTGCAGTGACTATGCGTCCAGATCAGCAAGTGAGATAATAATGTGTCAATGAATGAACGCTTACCGCTGCTTGGAAATAACGCGCGAAAACAAGTGAAAGAGTGACGAACACGTCAGCCACAGTTTGAATTATCATGACGATGCTGAGGTAGGAGACGGTTTTCACATAATCCTCGGCTTAATATGAGGCTTTAAGCTCAACCGGACTCACCAGAATAATCCATTTAGACCAATACCGACAGAAGCGGCACTGATACCGCACGTACAGTTTGTTCTCAGCTGGAGACGTGAGTGAACGTTCACTTTCAAACTGATTCCAGAAGATATATTTTTGCGTCTCTTCCCTAGTTCTTAGACCGCAACCATGGAAACTAGCCTCGGTGCTACTGACCTTGCTCGTACAATGGTAGCAGACATTACACAATACAAGCTTACAGTGTAAACCTACGGCGCCGCGGCCACATCACGAGAAGTAGCGGGTATTTTGCAAAACAGATTCTAGATTTACAACTGTAGCATAGGGAAAACGTTATCTGAGCCATCAGGACGGACACTCCCCCAAGCTTTGCCCCTGATTGCGACCGTCGCAGCTCAAAATAAACTGCCCCAGAGAGGCTCGAACTCTCGACCTTCCGATCATCAACCCATGTTAACAGTCGGACGCTATAGCCAACTAAGCCATGGGGCAGATACTTTGTTAGCGGAACATGTGTATACAAACTGCAGCAGCCCTCATGCCACAACTCCCACGTCACGTGCCCTATCCCTCTCCTTGATCGTATCCGTTGGAGACACCAATTTCTTTCCCTAAGGGATAGACCGTAGACAGTGCGTGCACAGGGGTTCAAATAAACGATTATAGTCATCAGTCCGACTAAGCCTGTGAGCCACAGCTTGCGTGCCTGGCACCTTTGCCATACTCACTGTTCAACGTTCAACACAGGACCCAAAGTCATGTTTCGCTTGCCTTCGGTACCTGGACTGTCGTCGGACCCACCAAAACTTACGTTCCGCAATGCATCGAACGGTTTAGCACGCCTTTCGCGTAATGTTGGTACTATATCTCGTGCAGATTGTACCCATGCTGAGCATGTGTCTTAGACTATCCCACCTGATGAAACAAGCTACTGGAAACAGTACTGGGAACTATTTGACTCTGTGGAGGATGTCAATACGCTCATTACGCCTCAGCATAGTGTGTCTTGCCTCTCTTTCTTCTCCTCTTTCCCTCACTGCAGTCTGGGCCAATAGTCAGAACAGCCTTGCAACAGTGTCCTGAAAATGTCCGCACATTGTTCACTGTCCTTGCAGCGCAGTTTATTAGACTCGTAAGATCTCCCACTTTCCCTCGCCCAACTTCAGCAGGCACTTTCACCTTGCCCGCCTTGCCTCTTTCGCCTTGGAGTGGCAACACGACAGCGGACGATGTCCGCTCGGTTCTTAACTGCGCCCGCGTCATTGCCCGTGTGCTGCCTCTCATCTGGGAAGATGATTCCGACTGGACTCGTTGGCTGTGGGAAGAGAAGGACGAGGAGGCGGATTCGACGCCGATTGATAACGAGGCCCAGGCGCAGTTCGTTATCGAAGACGAGGACGAGGATGAGCCTGATGCAGAACAGACCAGAGTAGAAGTTAAGGGGCCCACGAAAAAGAAATCCCCCAGTTTGATGGCTCGATTCGTCAACGCTCTCATTGACAGCCTTTTCCACACCGGCTTCACATTACCTGCGGACGTTGACGATGGGACGGTGAAGACGTCATACGTTATCTGGTATAACATATATTCTCAGACTTCCTTATAGCTCATCTCTCGTTCAGGGCCTCGGGTGTGGGTTCTTCGAGTGCACCTGTTGCCGTTGCACCCATTCCTGCATACCGGTCGACTTTGTTGTTAACCTTGCTTACCGCTATGTCTCATCCCCTATATGCTACTCCCATCAGTCTCCGTCAACAGCCCTCACCCGTCCTTGACCACCTCTCGACCCTTCCACGTAAAACTTATCTCGCACTTCTATGTTCTCTTCTTAACACAACTCTCACCCCCCCTCCCGCACGGTATATCGGCCAAGTCACAAGAGACGAAGATTTATACCCACAACGTGCTGCGCAAAGTTTGCTAGTATTTTTATGCCAAGAGGGTGACCGCCCAAATGTATATCAAAAGGCTATTGCGAAGCTACACCGCGAACAAGATTTTGCATTTATGATCGACGGCGTCAAGAATGCATTAGATGCAGAGGCTGCCAAGGGCGGCTTAGTCAACGGCGTAACCAAGGCTGTCCCCGTGGGCAGGAGGGGCAATGGGCCAGGAGCCCTTGAGGCTTGGGTTTTGTTCTGGAGGATTATAGATCTTAACAGGGTATGTTCTTAGATGTCCCCGATACGATACAAGCTCAAGCTCCCACAGAAATTCACCAATTATCTCCTCGCATCTCCTCATTTGCTTGCGATTGTTTCCAATCTCTTTTCGACTATGGCGACATACAAAGACTCTCCTCCACATTTCGCGCTTCTTCGTACATTATGCTACTTGCTCCAAACGCTTTCGTCACATCGTACTTTTGCAGTAATGCTTTCTTCCCCCCTACCCCATAGTACCGCCACTCGTGCAAGCGATGCTCTTGTGAACGCCGTATATACCTTGATTGCGGGCACAAATGGGCAACATGCAGGCCTCTACCAGCCCCTACTTGTCACGCTAGGAAATGTTGCACCTTATGTCAAAGGTCTCAGCGTGCAAAGCGCAAGCCGGCTCACGGCTTTATTCCAGGCATTCGCAAGTCCGCAATTCCTCCTGGCAGACGAAGGCAACCCCCGCTGTGTATTTTGGATGTGAGTGGCACTTAAAAAATAACCTTGGCATCCTAATCTCATATCGTTATTAGGCTTGAGTGTTTCACTCATATCATTCACCATCAGTTCTCAGGTTTGTTTGTCTGTTACATTACTTGTTTTACAAAGATTGCTCACCCCACAGGCATAGACAACCCAAATCTCATTTATTCCATTCTGAGAGCCAATGATCGCCTTCACGCTCTCGCCACATTTACGCTTCCAACCGCACTTGCCGAAATAACACGTGCTAAGGCAGCAAAAGAAGACCATCTTCGTATGACTGGTGCATTAACCCCCGATCAGAAGCGCTCTGGATCCCCGGAACAGCTAGTCGCTCAGACTGCTCAGACAGTGGAGGACGAGACAAATGAGCATTCAGCGCATGAAGAGAAAGAACGAGTACGTGATAGAGAGCAGACTCTGGCCGCTAATGCTGTGGGTCCTGATCAAGAAGTCGCGTCCCAGTCACCAGTCAGTGGACTGAGTGAGAAAGCACGAGGTAAATTAAGGGCACGCAGCCCCTCGGTCGGGTCCCTTGCGAGCCCTGCATTCGCCGCGAATGCAAGTAGCATTCTAGGTTACGAGAGTGCCAGTGGCTTCGTCGCGACAGAGGAGTGGGTGCAATCATGGGTTCAAGGATTACCACTTGATTCAATATTAATTGCTGTTTCCGAAGTGGGTCTGTATGGTTGCTCCAGTGGGCCGCGCTGATATCACCCCTCTGTTCAGCTTTTGCCCAAGGTTCAGACCTTCAAAACTCCTTCGAGTGCAGCCTCTTTTCTTGCGTCAGCTACGCTCGTCGGGATCCTACCACCCGCACCGCCAATCATATCGCGCCGTTTCCAATGGACAGACCGAAGCGAAGTATGGCGGGCAAGCCTTCTTTGGGGTGAAGTGTATGTCTCCAGCGGTCCTGGTCAAGGCCCCTGGGCTGGCACGCAAATCCGTTTGTTTGGCATCAAAGTACGTTGCATCCGCTGATTCCGATCACTGGTAGCAGTACTAATGCGGTACTTCCGACATGGCCAGCAAGCGCCATTGACACGCAGGGACCAGGCCATCGCGAATATGACAAGCGCCATGGGAAATATGTGGAGTGCTGTTGGTGGACAGAGCAGACGGGGCAGTGTCCCCCCTCAGGGCCGTGGCGCGCCAGGTAGCCCTAGAGGTAGCCGGGACGGGGCAATCACAAGTGAGAATGGGCGCTCTGTAGGCAATCGTTGAGTGAGAAGCTTTATTTAATATATATACGACAATTGGGTCTTTGAGATATCATCACGATAGATTCAACAGATTCAACAGACTATCTACCCCAACTATGTACGCGAAAGCAAGGAAGTTCTCGTAGCGGTGGCAAACAGTGCGATCCCGTCACGTCAGAGACGTGACGACACGGTCCATCGTTTGGCGTTGGAGGCACAAATATATATCGGGCAGTTGAAACTTTTGGCGCCTAAGTTTGAAGATGGTTCTTGACGGGAAGCTATCGGCGGTTGCGTTGTCTTTCATCTATCCGGCCCCCCATCCTTATTCTCTGCTGCCCTTATTGTGCTGCTCCTTAGCCATCGCAGAGCGTGGGGTGTTCCGACTTTCTATTTCATTACGCGCAGCCCTAAGTCGAGTCGGTTTCCACTGGGGTTGGGAGCTTGGGGTTACCGTCGACAAAAGTTTGTTTGCCGTAGGCCTCCGCCAGCGCCCTCCGTGATTATCATGATCATTGGGTGCACAGCGTGAAGGACCACTTCAGTGGCCGGCCTTGCTGTAAACACTGCTTAGTCGCTACGGGACATGGCCGGCTGATTGCTGGCTCTCGTTTGGGGAGCTGGCGCCGCGGGGGTTCTGCGTTGGATGGCATGACCCATTTTGTGCCTCTTTCTGTGTGGGCTTTTGTATTGTAGCTAGTGTCTGTTCGCGATGTACTAACTATAGTAGGTGAGATTGGGAATTTTGGGATTTTGGTGGTGGTGGTAAGCGTGAGAAAAGTTGTCCTCAGTTTGACGAACTTACTAATTCGGCATGATGACGTGCGCGGGTTCCGTGCAGACAAAGGAGAAGGGACAAAGGATAAAGAAGTAGAATGAACAATGGAATAGATTATAATTAGTACTAGTCTTCATGTATTTAAGGCAGCCGACTATGACGGTCAAAATGCACTTTTAAAATTTAGCGCAAAGTTTGAGTAATTTTTTTAGTCAGCGCAAAGTTGCGCACTAAGAAATTTTACGCGCGCACTTTTAGACTTCTTGCGCACACTCACACCAAGATTCCCCATGATGTATCCCTAAGGCAATAAGATTTGTACTATATCTCGCATTAGATCCTAAACAACGAGCTATCACGTGACTTCTCTGTTAACAGTACATGGAAGCGTGCTACGTCAATGCTACTACGGTGGCAGCCACATAAGCGTCCTCTTTCGCTATTACTCCCTTTGCAGCGATGAACTCTATTGTCTTAAGGTAGCACTCAGTAGTCATGTCGAGGATGAGAACATTTTCAAGTTTGGCCATGGCTTCTTGCGGGCTGATGTGAGTATCGGGGTGGATGTAGTGTCGTGCGAATCCTCCCCACCACGCGTCCTTCCAAGCCTCTGCACAGGCGGTGGGTCCACAATGCCGGTCACATACCGTATAATTGTGAACCACTTTAGGTGGATTGAAGGCCACAGCAAGCCGGTGGTCCTGGATTTGTGTACGAGCCTGATCCAGTACAAAGATATTGTGAGTGCCGAGATTATGATAATTGGAAAGTGTCAGGCGGGCCTGAGTGGTGAATAGCAGCCTGTGTACTGCTGTGGCAACCCACCCAGAAATGCAGTACTTTTGACCCATCAATAGAGTCTGCACTGCCGTCAGTCCACAGCCTTCAATTTCTGCAATAGCCCAATTTCGGCCATCATCCATCATGAAGAACATTGTCATCTCCAGAATATGCTCGAGAGCCTGAAGCTCAAACGTGGGCCGCTCAGTGTTCCCCCAATATCTACTCAGGGTTTGATAACACACCATTGTAATTAATTAGTTAAACGCACCTTTTGTAGAACCATAGTAAAAGATCATTAAACTTTTCTGCTGTCACCGGAGCTTGCAGCTGAATAGGGTATTCATCCGATGCCCCCTCTATCAAGCTTGCTTGATCAACCGGCTTAGATTCTGTTGGCATAGCAAACATATCTCGCAAGATCGGTGAACTGCTCTTGAGAAGGCTGGCGTGCAGTTTGTACAATGTGCAGTCCACCTATGATTATAATTTAAAAAGTTAATTATTAAAGCTGTAGATATATATTACTTACCTGGAAAATGGCTGAACCATCCTCTATATAAAACCGGGGATGATGTTTGACAGGATTCTCAGACATAGCAAGAAGAACAGATTTTTTTCTTTGTACCGTGCGGGCACGGCCGGGGACAAACAACTATCATGCCTGGACTCCTAGCTCACTTTCCAGATCTCCCAGAGGCTCTCGACAATATACAGTGGTCTCATGAGGTCCATGCTGCACACCAAATACTGACAGATGGCTATCAATCGGCTCATCTACTACTACGCCGAGAAGACGGGGATGCGATGAGATTGCGTCACCATTCCCAGCGTATTACATCCAACCTAGTCCATCTTCTTGAAGCACTCGAACAAGAAGGCCTCCCAATAGATTGGATTGTCTGTTGCGCCCATGCACTTGCTGGTCTTAAAGTAGAACTCGAATCTGCAGCTGTTGGAGCTGAACAAGAGTACGTGACTCACAGGCTACTTTCTCGAAGCAGCATCTCACTCATGTGGTTTATCAGTGATACAGCGCACTCTGAGAAAAAGACTTACGTCACTGAGGTTTATACTGGCTGCAGAGGTCAGCCCCGGAAAGATATTAATCTAGTCTGGCTGAACGAAGCTACCAAGGGAAACCGACGACTTAATATGAAGACCCTGGCGGACCTACTTGGTATCCACTGAAACACACTATGAAAGAAAATGAAAGAGGCAGGGGTTTATAAGCGATTCACCGATCTCACAGACCACGACCTTGATATTCTGCTCCGACTTTTCAAGCGACATCGCCCTGAGTCAGGTCTTTGATATGTTATTGGCTTTTTGCGACACCATGGCCTCAGGATACAGAAGGAACGTGTCCGTGGTTCCTATGGGTGTGTCAATCCCCTTGGTCGAGCCCTCCGACGCAACAAGAAAATCGAGCGTCGTAAGTACACTGTCCCACGGCCCAACTTCGTTTGGCACTGCGATGGACACCACAAGCTTATTCGGTGGGGCATTGTCATACACGGTTTCATAGATGGGTTCTGTCGCACTGTACGTCCTAATTCCCATGCTTGCAGCCGGCTCTTGTGTTAATAAGATGTAGATCACGGGGCTTCGAGCAAGCACAAATAACAGGGCATCCACAGTGCAGAAGGTATTTATGGATGCTATAGAACAATATGGAGTACCATCTTGTGTTCGCGGAGATCGGGGTGGTGAGAATATACAACTTGCGGTGTGGATGATTATGCACAAGGGCCCCGGTCGGGCTTCATTCATGTGGGGTTCATAAGTAACACACACTCTGTTTTTTATACTACCTTCTCTCATGCTCTACAGATCAACAAGGAACACAAGGATTGAACGGTTGTGGGTTGAAGTAGGAATACAATTCGCACGTCGGTGGCGTGCGTTTTTCACTCGCTTAGAAAAACAGCACTGCCTCGACCCTTTGATTCCTTGCCATCTCTGGTTATTACACCGAGTTTTCTTGACCTTAATCAATGATGATTGCCAGGCATTTCAAGATCAATGGAATCACCATCCAATATCAGGTCATAAAACAAAAAGCCGCAGCCCATTGGTAAGAGTATCCGGCCCTACTTAAACGGGCAGTTGGTCGCTGACTTGCTTGATCAGGATCTCCGTTTCATAGGTGAAACTACCTCAGGTATGCCAGTGGATGATTTAACTGGAGCGCATCCAGAAACCCTGGAGCGCTACTACGGTGTGGACACAGAATCTGGCGCGCACGCTCATGGCTTGTCCGGCGCTGGTCATCCGAGTGATGAAGATTCGACTGACGCATTGAGTGATGCGTCAGCCACAAGGGATCTGCGCACAATGCCAGATGAATCAGATGCAGAATCAGATGCAGAGGAATTTACCACTCTGCAAAGGCAGATTGGCGCAGACCTGCAGGCCAACATCAAGCACCAAGCTGTCAAGGTACCACGTCACCAGAACCCATTTGACAGATTACCTCCCGCCGCGGAGGCGGCATTCTGGCACGTTCTCCAGGAGCTTGAGGATACTGGCTTCCAGCCAAAGAACATGGGCGTCTTACCAGAGGAATGGGATGACGGGACCTACCCCACACCCGAGGTGTTGACTGCAGGAAGAAGAGCAAAGGAGATTTCAGTTTGCCTGCCAGTGGATGTCTGGTTGCCTAGAGCGGTGGTTTGGGCGCGCAGCCTGCACGTGCTGAACCACATACTGTTCGAGCTGGATGACAGAGGTATGTTTTTCTCCTATTATGCTTGAGGTGCACAGTCTCTCAGATGTGTGTAGATTCTACCTAACGCCTCTCGCTCCACTGCGCAGGCCAATCACAGGCGATGTCTAACGCGCCTCGCATGCCCCCTTGGCCGCGCCCACTACCACCGCCGCCACCGTTACCCGCGCCCTTCCCCTTATCCGCCCACCCTGTGCCTCCTCAGAGCCCTCTCCGCCGTGCAGACACCTGCCACAGCTGCCACGGCCATACTGGGAGGTGCAGTACACCGCCGCCACCGCACCCTTACCCGCGGCCACGGCACATCCGCGCACCCCAGCACATACGCCGCAGCCACCGCACCCTTACCCGCGGCCACGGCACATCCGCGCATGACACATCCGCGCACCCCAGCACATACGCCGCCGCCACCGCACCCTTACCCGCGGCCACGGCGCATCCGCGCACCGCACATCCGCGCACCCCATGGGCAGCACATACGCCGCCGCCTCCGCGCCACCCGCGCCCACTACCACCACCGCCACCGCACCCTTACCCGCGGCCACCGCACATCCGTGCACCCCAGCACATACGCCACCGCCACCCACAACAACTCCGCGCTACACACGCCCCGCATGCCCCCTTGGCCGCGCCCACTACCACCGCCGCCACCGCACCCTTACCCGCGGCCACGGCACATCCGTGCACCCCAGCACATACGCCGCCGCCACCGCACCCTTACCCATGGCTACGGCGCATCCGCGCACCGCACATCCGCGCCAACCGTAGTGGGGCAAGGGCAGGGAAACATGAATGGATAGAGGCACTAGCAGATGCCGAAGAGGTCAGCAGCTCTTCTTACCATCGAGGGCACGATTGTGACAGCTGATCGGCTTCATACATTTTCAACTCGTCGTGCTGAACGGGGCACTTGCGGGCGGCCAATGCGAGCGGCGGTGGGAGGAGTGTTGATGGATGGGCTTGGCCCATGCGTCAGCAACGAGGCGGGGGGCCTGAGGGCAGACTTCTGGTCTGCGCGCATGCATGGCTTCGCATGCACACATGGGGTACATGTGCCGTCAATGAGCGCACTACGCACATGAGGGTCGACTCATGTGTGTTAGAGCGTGTAGGACATTGTGTTTATCGTGTATTATAATGTGTATTAGCATGTGAACATGGTTTCTATGTACCTTGAGAGATCTAACTTATCCAAAATGCACCGGGTACAGACTAACGTGAAAATTTTCCATTTGCAGCCGGCCAAGAATCGATGACCGTGCAGCCCTGACCTTCTGGTTAATTCCCTCCACTACCTTCCACCTCAACCCACCTAAGAGCGTGGTCCTAAATGCCCCCGCGTGTCGTGTGCACGTACAAGACAGGTGGTGTGCCCTGCAACTGCCCCAAGTTCAAACTTTGACAGGACCAGGACCCGAACGAACCGTTCGTGTGCCGTGACTGCACACACGTCAAAAACTGGCATGAAGCAGACAATCACATACCGGATAGCACCACAGTTCAGGCCATAATGAAGAACTGTGATGCTGCGCTCGAGGGTGTACAGAAGAACAAGCTCGGGAATCCAAGGATATCCAAGGATGAGGCGGCGCAGGAGGCTATAACTGGCTTGAAACGAGATGTGCAGAGTGAAAAGGCCAGTAAGAAAAAAGTGAGTACTCTCACCAACATGTCAGTCCCAATGGTGTTGATGATGCTGAAGACCACGCGAAAGCGTGACATCAAAGTGTCGACTCGCATTGAGGTGCGAGGAGTTATCATGCTCCCTGATGGCATCAGTGTAAGACCTCCTTAGATAGCCTGTCTAGAAGCTCACATTATGGTATAGGATGATGGTGAACTGAACAATGACGCAACACCAGATGGTGAAGTGGAGGGAAATTTGGAGAGCTGGGGCTTGGCTGTGCTAGGAGCGAAGGGGACACTCTGGTTTTGTGAAGAATGGAACAATGAACGCCTGGATGAATGGCTGCGAGAGATCCTGCCAAAGCCATTCAGTTTCCTGGACAACGAGTATGGCGTTCCTGCGGATGCTAAAAAGCGGCACTGGCGTCTGCTGGAATCCTCACGAAAGAGATTGAAGAAGCATAGATCGGTTGCAGACGGATATGCCTTTAAGGAAGTGAAAGGAACTGCCGGTAAGGCTTGGACCGAGTACAAAATCTATATTGGTAGTTGATGCTACTGTCTCGTTCCTTGCCACATGAAGCTAACGTTGCATGTTTTACAGTATCTTGTCAACCTATTTCACCGAAGATCTATATGAATGAGTGGAACACAGACACAGTCTCTTTGAGTCTGTTTGACGATTCGGACAGTGATCTGATAAATTCTCCGCGATCAACAGGCTTGACGGCCGCTGGCCGAAAACGTTCAACAAGTGCGTAGACACATATTTGGAGTCGTCTGGTAGCTAATGGCTCACATTAGGCAAGGCTAGCCTTGGCAACCCCTCTAAAGGAAAAAAAAAAAGCGAGGACACCAGGTATTACCATGCGTTTTATATATCTCACAACTGGCATGAATGACCACCGATGATTTAGATCCGACTGGTTCTATTTCTGACCATGAATCCATTAACATAGGTATGCCATAAACTGCTAATAGGATATTTCAATAACAGCGGCACATCCAGGTGACCCGGATATATGGGTATGGGACGATGAGGATTTCCCAGAGCCGTCGTCTCTGTTGAGCGATGACAAATGGGCTAACAAACCTACCACTCGGTCCCAGACACAGGCATATACAGCCTCAACTTCGGCCCGACAAATCCCAGCCATTCGCATGAGAAGACACACCTTCGACAGTCCACCAAAGACGAAGGCAGACATATGGGAATAAGCCAGCCATTTGAATATTTTAGGGACTCTTTAGAAAATTGCCTATTTTTCTTAGATAGTCTATCCATAGACATAAACTTCAATGTTAAGAAGTTCCAATATCAATGAGTTGTGTGTTGACACAAAAGTGCGCACAGGAAGTATCTAATGTCTCTAGGACAGCTTGGTTTAAATGTGCGCGAACGGCATAGTAAAAGTGCGCGCGTAAAATTTCTTAATGCGCGCAAAGTTGCAACTTTGCGCTGACTAAAAAAATTACTCAAAGTTTGCGCTAAATTTTAAAAGTGCATTTTGACCGTCATAGCCGACCGAAGGTTGCTGCTGGATCATCAAATTGAACTGCCTTCATATCTTATTTGTAAACGTCTTCGACCTCAAGTGCTAGCTCCCGTCCATGACATCCCCCAATGCTTTGTGTGCCACCACAGGTGCAGTATGACAGTCAAAATGCAAATGCACTTTTAAAATTTAGCGCAAACTTTGAGTAATTTTTTTAGTCAGCGCAAAGTTGCAACTTTGCGCGCATTAAGAAATTTTACGCGCGCACTTTTACTATGCCGTTCGCGCACATTTAAACCAAGCTGTCCTAGAGACATTAGATACTTCCTGTGCGCACTTTTGTGTCAACACACAACTCATTGATATTGGAACTTCTTAACATTGAAGTTTATGTCTATGGATAGACTATCTAAGAAAAATAGGCAATTTTCTAAAGAGTCCCTAAAATATTCAAATGGCTGGCTTATTCCCATATGTCTGCCTTCGTCTTTGGTGGACTGTCGAAGGTGTGTCTTCTCATGCGAATGGCTGGGATTTGTCGGGCCGAAGTTGAGGCTGTATATGCCTGTGTCTGGGACCGAGTGGTAGGTTTGTTAGCCCATTTGTCATCGCTCAACAGAGACGACGGCTCTGGGAAATCCTCATCGTCCCATACCCATATATCCGGGTCACCTGGATGTGCCGCTGTTATTGAAATATCCTATTAGCAGTTTATGGCATACCTATGTTAATGGATTCATGGTCAGAAATAGAACCAGTCGGATCTAAATCATCGGTGGTCATTCATGCCAGTTGTGAGATATATAAAACGCATGGTAATACCTGGTGTCCTCGCTTTTTTTTTTTCCTTTAGAGGGGTTGCCAAGGCTAGCCTTGCCTAATGTGAGCCATTAGCTACCAGACGACTCCAAATATGTGTCTACGCACTTGTTGAACGTTTTCGGCCAGCGGCCGTCAAGCCTGTTGATCGCGGAGAATTTATCAGATCACTGTCCGAATCGTCAAACAGACTCAAAGAGACTGTGTCTGTGTTCCACTCATTCATATAGATCTTCGGTGAAATAGGTTGACAAGATACTGTAAAACATGCAACGTTAGCTTCATGTGGCAAGGAACGAGACAGTAGCATCAACTACCAATATAGATTTTGTACTCGGTCCAAGCCTTACCGGCAGTTCCTTTCACTTCCTTAAAGGCATATCCGTCTGCAACCGATCTATGCTTCTTCAATCTCTTTCGTGAGGATTCCAGCAGACGCCAGTGCCGCTTTTTAGCATCCGCAGGAACGCCATACTCGTTGTCCAGGAAACTGAATGGCTTTGGCAGGATCTCTCGCAGCCATTCATCCAGGCGTTCATTGTTCCATTCTTCACAAAACCAGAGTGTCCCCTTCGCTCCTAGCACAGCCAAGCCCCAGCTCTCCAAATTTCCCTCCACTTCACCATCTGGTGTTGCGTCATTGTTCAGTTCACCATCATCCTATACCATAATGTGAGCTTCTAGACAGGCTATCTAAGGAGGTCTTACACTGATGCCATCAGGGAGCATGATAACTCCTCGCACCTCAATGCGAGTCGACACTTTGATGTCACGCTTTCGCGTGGTCTTCAGCATCATCAACACCATTGGGACTGACATGTTGGTGAGAGTACTCACTTTTTTCTTACTGGCCTTTTCACTCTGCACATCTCGTTTCAAGCCAGTTATAGCCTCCTGCGCCGCCTCATCCTTGGATATCCTTGGATTCCCGAGCTTGTTCTTCTGTACACCCTCGAGCGCAGCATCACAGTTCTTCATTATGGCCTGAACTGTGGTGCTATCCGGTATGTGATTGTCTGCTTCATGCCAGTTTTTGACGTGTGTGCAGTCACGGCACACGAACGGTTCGTTCGGGTCCTGGTCCTGTCAAAGTTTGAACTTGGGGCAGTTGCAGGGCACACCACCTGTCTTGTACGTGCACACGACACGCGGGGGCATTTAGGACCACGCTCTTAGGTGGGTTGAGGTGGAAGGTAGTGGAGGGAATTAACCAGAAGGTCAGGGCTGCACGGTCATCGATTCTTGGCCGGCTGCAAATGGAAAATTTTCACGTTAGTCTGTACCCGGTGCATTTTGGATAAGTTAGATCTCTCAAGGTACATAGAAACCATGTTCACATGCTAATACACATTATAATACACGATAAACACAATGTCCTACACGCTCTAACACACATGAGTCGACCCTCATGTGCGTAGTGCGCTCATTGACGGCACATGTACCCCATGTGTGCATGCGAAGCCATGCATGCGCGCAGACCAGAAGTCTGCCCTCAGGCCCCCCGCCTCGTTGCTGACGCATGGGCCAAGCCCATCCATCAACACTCCTCCCACCGCCGCTCGCATTGGCCGCCCGCAAGTGCCCCGTTCAGCACGACGAGTTGAAAATGTATGAAGCCGATCAGCTGTCACAATCGTGCCCTCGATGGTAAGAAGAGCTGCTGACCTCTTCGGCATCTGCTAGTGCCTCTATCCATTCATGTTTCCCTGCCCTTGCCCCACTACGGTTGGCGCGGATGTGCGGTGCGCGGATGCGCCGTAGCCATGGGTAAGGGTGCGGTGGCGGCGGCGTATGTGCTGGGGTGCACGGATGTGCCGTGGCCGCGGGTAAGGGTGCGGTGGCGGCGGTGGTAGTGGGCGCGGCCAAGGGGGCATGCGGGGCGTGTGTAGCGCGGAGTTGTTGTGGTGGCGGTGGCGTATGTGCTGGGGTGCACGGATGTGCGGTGGCCGCGGGTAAGGGTGCGGTGGCGGTGGTGGTAGTGGGCGCGGGTGGCGCGGAGCGGCGGCGTATGTGCTGCCCATGGGGTGCGCGGATGTGCGGTGCGCGGATGCGCCGTGGCCGCGGG